>VDFB02255178.1:0-27734 GCA_007258455.2 Sequoia sempervirens
TTAAATTTTTTGATATCAATGGGAATGATCTTTTCCTCTATTGTTAGACAAGATTAGCATATATACGTTTCAATAAACTGCAAATCATCCATAGTAATTATGGACTATGAAGCCACTTAGATATAAAGGAGGTCAAACCTAAATCTAACTTTTAACTTGTATCTTAATCTAATATTATTAACGTTTTCCAATTAAGGATCTCAATTTTTCACATGGAGGACATATTTTATGAAATTTATAAAGTCTTTTCCTTCAATACATATTATTTGTAATCATAGTTGATGAAGGAGTAAATCAAGCCTCATTCACAAACTCACAACATCATACAATGCAACTCAGAAAATATTTTAAATAAGACAAAAATCTGCAATTAGTGTCTTCAATTTCTCATTTAAACTTTTCTAAAATCACTTAATAACAAGATAATTCTAAAATTACATTGTTTTTCAGCCATATGGGCTGATGAAAACTATTACAAACTAATGTAAATCTGATACAAAACAACAAATACCAAATACACAAGTGGACTCCTTCAATCTAACTTCTTTTACCAAATTCTAGCACCCGCAACCTACAACCTTCAATGGAAACCTTTGCTGCAATAAACCATGATTCACCAAATTGTTTGCTACTACACAACCATCCTCAAACCTAAAATAAACCTACAATATCAATGTCCACAACACTCCTAGGAAAATAACTACACCTACAACACCAACCTTCAAATTCTAGCCAAGAATGGCTACCAAAATATAGTCAAAATTGCTTGTAATCTTTAAAAATAAGCTCCCAAAGCTTCACTAGCAAAAATCATGACCAAGTTGGTAAGAAATCTCCTAACATGAAATTATCCCCCTAAGATGAAATTCAAATGCAATTTTTTTTTTTGTTGTTGATGTTGATTGCACTTTCACCTAGGATGCTCCTGCATTAGACAACCTAGGTAGAAAGAAATGTTTCATGAGTTGCACTCAGAAACATTTGTAGATCCTATGTCTATCTTGGATCCACCTCATTGCATTTTCCATTGGAATATTTTTTTGTACCATTATCTACAAACTTACAACATTACCATGTTTCATCCTTCCTCTACTACCCATCATGTAATTCAAGCATCAAATTTATTTTCCAACCAATATACTTCATCAAAATCAGAACTAACAATTAAAATTATACCTCCTCCTTTATAAAAATAAATGTTTTTCTTTGCCTTGTTTGTTGTTCTACCTTTTCCATCTCTTTCCACCATGCCCCCTTCATGAAATTCCACTATTACAATGCCTTCTAAAAGACATGACACCGCTGCAACCTATTTTTCTTCACTCAAAACAACGTTATTAATACCATCAAAAGACTCAATTTACACATTATCTAGCAAGTAATCATGATCACTAATAAAAAAACTTTCACCTCCATTATTATCAAACAAGTATTCTTTAGAAAACTCTTCATTAACCTTGACACTCCAGTCGTCCAATTCAACTTTATCAAAAGTAATTTTTGCTGCAACAAACTTATCTATTTCTACATTCTTATCCTCATCAAAACATACACTAAAATATTATTTTACCTTATTTCCTTCTGCTGCAACAAAATTTTCAGCCTCCTCATATCTATCTATCTCATTCATATCATTCACATGCAAACCAAAATCATCAATTAACTCATAAAATGCAAGTTTTACCTCCTTTTTTACCATTTCAACTTTGATGTTTTCTTTTTCAATGTTCTCCATTGCACTCAACTCTTTTTTTGCTACTACAACCTCTTTAATCTCTAATGCACTTTTCTCTTTTTTCTCACTCTCATTCTCTATGCCTTCCTCAAAGCATACTTCTACAATATTTTCTCCTTCCTGTTCACTTGCATACACAACTATGCAAATTTTTTTGCCTTTCTTCTTTGTCATTATTTTCAAACACTTTCCACACACTCTCAATATTCAACCTCTCAAGTATAGACTGCCTCACATTTGGCAATTGGTCTACACACCACACATATTCCACCCCTAGGTCCTGGTGCAAACTACCTCACATTCAACACTCTACCTACACACTCATAAATTCCTTCTCTAATACCAATGATGAAGGAGTAAATCAAGCCTCATTCAAAAACTCACAACATTCAATGCAACTCAAAAAATATTTTAAATAAGACAAAAATCTGCAATTAATGTCTTCAATTTCTCATTCAAACTTTCCTCAAATCACTTAATAACAAGATAATTACGAAATTACATTGTTCTGCAACCATATGGGCTAATGAAAACTATTAAAAACTAATGTAAATCTGACACAAAACAACAACTATCAAATACACAAGTGGACTCCTTCAATCCAACTTCTTTTACCAAATTCTAGCACCTGTAACCTACAACCTTCAATGGAAACCTCTGCTGCAATAAACCATGATTCACCAAATTGTTTGCTGCTACACAACCATACTCAAACCTGAAATAAACCTATAATAACAATGTCCACAACACTCCCAGGAAGAGAACTACACCTGCAACACCAACCTTAAAATTCTAGCCAAGAATGGCTACCAAAACATTGTCAAAATTGCTTGCAATCTTCAAAAACAAGCTCCCAAAGCTTCACCAACAAAAATCATGACCAATTTAGGAAGAAACCTCCTAACATGAAATTATCCCCCTAACATGAAATTCAAATGCAAATTTAAAATTTTATTTTTTTTGTTGATGCTAATTGCACTTTCACCTAGAATGCTCATGCATCAATAGTTTATAATATAAATGCATTATCTCTTAAAATTTGGTCACTCATTTTCCATGATAAAATAACTTTAGTGCTCACTAATAAAATCATTTTACTCTAAATTATGTGTATATAATTGATTTTATTTCATCTAATAAGAAATTTACATTATAGTGGCCACTTTTTAAAAAGGTAAAAGTAATATATATGACAAGGTGTTCATTAGTCAAAGTTTTGATAGAGTATTTTATGTATATTATTGCTTGAAAATATTTTTGAAGGTAAATTGAATAGAGGAGAAAATCACATGGGTCATTGTGATGATCTATAAAATTAAATATTTATTTAGTATAGATGATTAAAGGATGAATGGTTGGAGAATGAGATTGAAGGATACAACACACTAAGCCTTAGGATACTTCTTGATATCTAATTTTATGCTCACAAAAAATTACACTTGTTTAGATTCCTAGCATGGGAATCTTATGAGCATGAGATATAACTCATAAAATAATTTTTCAAATTAAAAGACTAGCTCCTTTAATATTTTTCAGTGAGCACTTCAATTTGACTCTTTCAATAAAGGGAAAGGGAGAAAATAATAAATTAAAATATTGAATTGAAAACTAATATAAGTGAATGATTAAAAAATCAATGATTAAATGCAATTATTATTCAATAACTTGCATCATAATAGTCAACAAATTCATGACTTAAACATCTAAAAGACAAAAAAAAGGATAATATCATGAAAAATAAGAAAAGGGACAAAGTTGGTCATGACCTTTTCATTAATCATCTAATTATGCATATTTACAAAATTGAAGATCACTAGAATATTCCTAAACACATAAAGGCTACTGCAATTGAAAAATATATAAGAAAATATCATGTATGTATAGCTCTAATAGCTTCAACATGCCTAGTACATTCTAACCTTACAGATAAGAACCCTTCTTATTTATACAAATTAATATTATCCAAACATAAAGTTAGACAAAGAGTGGGTAATTAATGTCTTAGTTGTGCATGAACTTACATGAAACTTCCTACATAAACTACCTCCCTCATTTGATGAGTAAATGCCAACCATTTTGATCTAGAGGAGTTAATGTTCACCTTAATTATATCCTCAATATTATAACATAATTACTAAGGGAAAATTTTAATTTCAAATAAATGGTGGCTAACATCTAAAAATATTTACTATTAGTCACTTAAGAGGAAAAAGTGTAGTAGAAACATTATAAAAATACCTACATAAGAAGCACAAATCTAAACCATTTCATTGAAATATATTAAATAATTGGAACACAGCAACACTAACATCTTTTGAGTAGAGGGAATGAGACTACATGAACTATTAGATGTTCCAAGTCATCTTAAATCACACAATGATTGTATCCTAAAAAAAATTAAAACAAACAAGCCTTCTTAAGATAAAACTTGTTTGAAGATGCATGTCTTCCTTTATAAAATTAGTAACATAACCAATAAACCGACCCAATATACACTTTACAAATAAAACATTTGAAATCTAAAAAATTGCCACATAATAATTATGATGTTGTTATTGTCTCAAATTTTCCTTCTAAAATAAATGGTTAACTAAGAATGAGACCACCAATGCTACCATATTGTATAGACTACCAACGAGTGGTGAAATAGAAGGAAATGACAACCCCTTACACATTTTAAGGATTATTTTACCATTAGATGTTAACATAAGCAAATGGTCAAAACATATAATAAAAATTAAGGTCTTACAACCTTTACCTTTTGGAGATATAGGATCTTAGCAAATTTATCTAGTTGATATCACACTCTAGAAAGCTAAATGATTAAATAAATATGAAGGGGATGCTTCCACCAATAGATAACATGGAACCTTGTGAAAAATGACACATTAATATTTAAATACATTACTAATGATCTCTTTGGAATCTATAGGCTATAAGATCAAAAGATCCTTGTACAACTAGCACTTTATAATCTTGGTAAAATGGTCTAACATATTTGAAGGTACAGGAACCAATGGATCCAAATGATATCAATAAAATATATTTCCTTAGAAAAAACAAGGTGCCATAGATTTAATCCAAAAATGATTAAAATAAGTGGTAAAACCTTCAACGTGTGAGTTCAAAAATAATCAACAAACACAGAAGTGGGGTGTCACCAACTAATGGCAATAGAATGTAGCCAAGCTTGGAACGAACAACATTTCAAAAATACTTTTTTGTAGAAAATAGCACTACAAGCCCAACTTGATGAGATCAATGATCAAATAATAAGATGTGGAATGAATAATGCTTCTTTTAGTCTGCTTAAAAAACTATAATCAAAATTAGAAGAAACTATGACAAGGGAAGAAATATATTGGAAAAAAAAATCCAAAGAGTTATGGCTCAAAGAAGTGGATAAAAACACTAAATTCTTTCACCTATCATAAAATATCAGACAATAAACTAACACTATATTCAACATCAACTCCCCCTCAGGCAAGAATTTGAAGGAAAACAAACTAATCAGCCAAGAAGTAGTTCATTTATTCTCAAATTTATTGAGTGCAATAGACCAACAATCTACCCAAGTAAACAATACCATCTCATATGAACTTATTCAACATATTCCCTCGTTGATTTCCAAAAGAAAATGAGCTCTTATTAAAACCATTTACACTAGCAAAAGTAAAAGAAGTGGTTTTTTCTATGCCACTAGACAAAGCTCCAAGTCTAGATGGATTTACCACCATGTTCTAAAAAGGTTGGGAGTTCATGGGGAGATAAATTATGTTATCTATAGAGGAATCAAGGAGAAATGGCAAGATTTTAAAGAAATTGAATAAATACCTTTATAGCATTGATTCCTAAAATGTAGAACATCTCTACCTTTGCTCATTTTAGGCCCATATCATTATTCAATACCATTTACAAAATCTTTTCCAAAGAAATCACTATAAGACTCGCTAAGAGCATTCCAAGAATCAACACGGATGAGAAAGGAGGCTTTTTCCTATGAAAGGATATAGTTGAAGGGGCCTTAATAGCTCATGAAACTTTGCATTCTATCAAGGAATAAAAAATCCTATCAATGACTATCAAACTTGACATGTTGATGGCCTATAATAGATTAAATTAGGATTTCCTCAAAAATTTACTACAAAACTTGGCTTTTCTCACAAATGGTATCATTGGGTTAGTTCATTTATATCACAAACCAAATTCTTAGTCTTGGTAAATGAAAGTCCAACTAGCTTTTTTAATTCTTCACAAGGTGTTAAACAAGGTGATCTTTTATCACCTTTCCTTTTCATTTTAATGGAAGAATCTCTGAGCTGGGAAATAACAAGTGCACGAGCTCAAGGTGCATGACAAGGCATAAATATCCTAAATTTAAACATTAACACGACCCATTCATTATTTGTAGATGATACACTCTTATTTTCCAAATCTAATGTCCAATAATCAAGAGGCATCAAAAAAGTTCTAGAGGATTATTGCGAGGCATCAGGGAAAAAAATAAATGAAAAAAAATCAAGCATACTATTTCTAAACATCTCCCCAATGGTGTCAGTATGTATCCTATCCATTCTTGATTTTAAATATGACAAATTTCCAAGCCAATATTTTGGAATCTCATTCTTTTCAAGACCAAACAAGCCTAAGTTTTGGAATAAAATTTTGACCCAAATTTAAAAGAGAATAACATCATGAAAAGAAGGTAGCTAACAATGGTAGGAAATATCACACTAACCAAATAAAACCTTTTAGCTATTCCCAACTACATTATGTAAGTTCTTAAGCTACCAAAAGTAGTGCAACTGAATTTGAAACAATGCATCAAAAAGTTCCTTTGGCATGGGAACCTTGACAACAAGAAAAGGAGTAAAATCCCACTAGTTCATGGAACAAAATTTGTGAAGATAAAAAACATGGAGGAGTTGGTTTATAAAATCTAGAGGCAAGGAATCTAGCTTTAGGAGCTAAACTAGTGTGGAATGTTTTTGCAAAACCATCTTCTGAATGGGCTAGAATCATACAAATCAAATATATGGAATCCTTAATGAACCTGAATGATTTTTTACAATGGAAAACGCATCAGAGGGCTCTAAAATGTGGAACTTTATCATAAATTGCAGAGAAGTTATCATCCTACATTTAACCTAGTCCATAAGTAATGGAGGAAAAACATTGTTCTAGGATGACTCCTAGAATGGATTCCCACCATTGTCTAAAATTGAAGGATTAAAAGAAGCAAGAGTATACTTAAAGCACCATTGGGGCATAAATGTAAAAGACTACATTAATTTGGAAGATAACATGCTCTCAAATGAAAAATGGAAAAACTTCGTTGGATGTAGCTTCCTATCAAACCAAAAGTCTCAGTTGTCAAAACTTCTTCAAAAGATACATATTTTTTTTCTAGGGACCCTAACAAGCTCATTTGGGCTTCTTCCAAGTCAGGTAGTTACAAAGTTAGCATAGGATAATCATCAATCATTCAACAAAAAAATCTTGAATCAACAAACTGGCCCCATAAATTAGATTGGAACTCTACAATTATTCCTAAAGTGAAGTCGTTCACATGGTTGATGCAAAAAAAAATCCTTACTTGTGAGAGATTGGTCAAACTGGGAATATCTTCTCCCCTCAATTATGTATTGTGTGGCAAAAAAGAAGAGGATGTAGACCATCTTCTATTAATGTGCAAATTCTCATAGCAGTATTGGTCATGGCTTCAAAACAAATTAAATTATGTCACACCCCTTCAAGAATCTATGTTATCAATTTTTACATTGTGGCCAATACTGAATAAAGATTCTCTATTATCCTCAATTTTTATATTAATCCCCTCAACTCTAATATGGTGCTTATGGTGGTAAAGGAACAAAATAATATTCCAAAAAGAGCACCACAAAGTGGAAGAAGTATTATGCAAAATCAAAAGATTAATTTCTGAGTTAGTAATTTCTAACATTATAAATCAAATGGCTCAAGAAAAATCTACTCAAATCGGGATGAAAAAACTCTTCTCAATGGGAATTGATCTATTCACTTAACCCTGAATCATGGATACCAAAAATTAAGTCCAACCACAATAGTGTAATGTGCATTCCACCTCTAATGGGTATGGTAAAACTCAATTTTGATGGGGCCTCTTGAGGGAACCCAGGTACATCTGGTGTAGGCTATGTATTGAGGAACCATGCATGCAAGATCATTAGTGCCCTTGCATTAAAACTGCTAGATGGAACAAATAATTATGTTGAGGCACAAGCATTACTTGTAGGTCTGAAATTGGAAAAGTAAGTAGGCATCAACCATATATGGATTGAGGGGGATTCTATGATCATAATCAACACATGCAATAAAATGAACTCAGTTAGTTGGTTGTTAAGCACCATCCTAAAACAAGGCTTTAAAATGTTACAAGACTTTGATTCTTACCAACTCACACATTGCTATATAGAGGGTAATAAAGTATCAGACATGTTGGAAAATAAATGTGATCTAAATGATGTATCACTACAAATCAACCAAATAGATTTTTCTAATTGTCTAGCCCTAGTGCATATGGCTAACAAGGAATTACATCCCATAAAGGGGAATTGATCAAACATTATTAATGTTTTAAGTGTGCAAGGCTTGTGGTGCTAAGTTTCACTAGTAGTGTTTGTGTCCAAGCTTCAATTATTATCCTTTATGGACACATAAAAAGTAACCCTTCTACTTTTTCTCATGTTTAGGCCCTCCTAGTGGATTTTGGCTTCATTTTGCCTCAATTTAATGTTGTAATGTGGTCAACACATTCACATTAGGTCTTGGACCCTTGTGAATCATTAAGAATTCTAGGATGTCTTGTAAAAGTGTTGTGAAGTGTTGTAACCCACTTTCTGATGCAGAGCAAGGAGGATTTTTAAAAAAGCAACACAATTCAAGTTGTCTCAACCAAATTTTGAATCCACAAAACCCTATCAAGGGTGATTCCCTTCATAGTTTCACTATTTTCCTTGTAGGTCTGCAAACCTAATTTATCGACCTTATCTTGCAAAAATTCCTTGCAACTCTCAAGCCACTCACCTTTTTAGACACCCTTTTAAGCCTTCAAAAACATATCACAAAAACACACTAGGTCACTTTCGACCAACACCATCAAAACATGGCTACTACGCTGCCCTAATTGGCCAATTAGGTCACATTTACAAAGCAACTACCCTTTAATCTTCCCTCCAAACACAAAAAACCATTAGGAAGTCATAACCAGGTTACACTAGCACCAAATCAATAAATTTCCTCCAAAGAAACGCTTACCAACACCTCAAAACACAAAACCCTCACTTTTAGCAAGTTTCAAGGGGGTTTATTAAAAAACACTATTCTAGGCTTCTACATAGCCAACCAAGGCCTCAAAAACTTTTATTTATATATGCACATGTTTAAAAGTCCATCAAAAACTTTTGCCCCTAAGGATTTCTACAATTTCCCTCCTCTAATCATCAAATTCACTCAAAATTCCCAAGTTTGACAACTAGGGCATCATGCCCAACCACACAACTCACTTCCCCTGCTCATGAAAATTCATCCAAACACCTATTCCTAACATTTAGGAACCATTCCACTGAGCCAAAGCAGATACAATAGGTGCAATGGGTCTTATTGCATTTTGAAGAACTTTAAAACCTTCAAAACAGGGTTAACAATCCATTTTCTGAAAATGGCCAACTAAACCCTTAAACTCAATGAAAAATCACAAGAATGGATTCAAAATGAAGCTACAATAGTTCTTAAATGAATTCAACCACCTTTAGAGCAATAGGACCCTGTAGGGCCAAGCACAATAGTTTGCAACATAAATATTCAATGAAACATAAAAATTTAAGAGAAAATCAGGGAATTCTTTATTGTTTCCTTTCACAAACCTTCAACAACCTTTTCCTTTGATTTCCCCACATATTTAAACATTAACCAACCTAAAACAAACTACCAAAATTGAATTTTGGGTTGTATGACTATTGGTCTCCCCCAAACTTGCATTTTTTTGCATTTTGCAACTTTTGAATATGACAACATTTTACAAGATTTGCAAAATTTGCACAATGAACCCCAAATGAGCCTAATACAATATGAACATGGTATAATATGACCTTATTTAGATTAAAAAACCTAAAAATAACCTAAAACCAATTACAAAACCAAAATTAACAAAACTTGGAAATTGAACTTCTATGGTGCCCCTGCACCATACACCTGGCCTAAAAAGGATTCCAAGTCTCTTGGAATCCGTATTACAACTTTTACACCTCTGAAATCTTCATCTCTTTGATCTGCAAAAGCTCTTTTGTTTGGTGCTCCTTTAACTGGTAAAATTTTCCATTGACCCTTGAACTTGTTGCCACTTGTGTGTTGCTCCATCTCTGTAAACTGATCAGGTGATTTCTCCCTTACCTTTCCTTTATTATAAATTGATGCCACTCCTACTTGGACACTTGCAAAAAACCCTTTTCCAACTTGATCTATGACTCTCCTCTCCTTCTCTCTTATTGCAGACTTGAACTTGCCTACTTTTCCTTGCTTTTCACCTTGACTGACTTCATCCTTTCCTCTGATATCTTGCACCAGATTCTCTACCCTTAGAACCTTTACATTATCAGACCTACACACCATTGTATTGACAGTATTGAATTTTCCACTAACCTCTTTTGAAACCACAAGACACAATATTGTTCCTACCCTTATCACATCTTTCTTTCTCTCCAACAATTCATCCTTGACCTTCTCTAGGTTAGTTTTTGACATCTTCTCCTCATCATCTTTTCTTCATAACTATGCACCATCCTTTAATTTCATTGTCTTATTATCTGCAACTGTTGCAATGGCTGCAAACTTTACATTCTTGTCTCCCTCAAACTTTATATACTCTTTCTTTCCCATCATGATCACTTGAGCTGCCTTACCTTTCTCCTTCACATCTTCAACCAATGGATTCAATGTAAAAGCATTCCCATCCTTCTCAATTTGATATGTGTTTTTTCTTCCATTATAAATGGCATGTCTATCATACCGCCATGGTCTCCCAAGCAATAAATGACAACAAATCATGGGTAAAACATCAAAAAGAACCTTGTCTTTATATCCACCAATCTGAAACTCAACTAAAGCTTGTTCACAAACCAAAATGGACTAATCATCATTCAACCAAGATACCTTATAGGGTGTTTCGTGAGGAATTTTCTCCAAGTTCAACTTATCTACCATTTCATTAGACACCATATTATTAGTGGAACCTGAATCTACCACAACTTTGCATACCTTACCTTTACATTTGCATGTGGTTTTGAACAATGTCCTCCTTTGTGTTGATTCCTTCTCCTTGGATGCCTTTAGAAGTTGTCTTCTCACCATCAATGACTCTCCTACTTCTGGAGCAACATGATGACTAGGAGAATTTACACTTTCACATTCATCTTCTTGAACCGATTGCACTCTTTTATCACTTCTCCTTTCACCACCACTTGAAGTAGAACCTTTCTTTTTAGGGCACTTGTATGTTGGATGACCAAACTCATTACAATGATAGCATCTAGCTAAAAATGTGTTTGAATTTTTTCCACCACCAAATCTTCCTCTAGACCCTCTGAAACCACCTCTTTGATCAACAATTTGTTCTTGACAATTGTGTGCATCTTCTTGGCTTTCACTTGATTGTCTTGAAGTAGGAAATGATCCTCTTCCTCTTGAAGTGTTGCCTCTACCTCTACTTGTCTTGTATTTCCTTCTTTTCACTTTCTCTTCAACCTTTATTGCCATTTGGTAACATTCTTCAATAGTTCTTGGATTTGCCAAGGTTAGTTAATCCTGAATGTTAAATCTCAATCCACCCAAATACCTAGCAATATTTTCATTCCGATCTTCATTATGACCAGACCTAATACTCAAATTGTAAAATTCTTTAGTATATGCTTTAACATCCATTTCTTTTTGCTTTAAACCTTGAAGTCTCCTAAATATTTGAATAGCATAATCAAAAGGTAGAAACTTACCTTTCATTTTTTCCACCATCCTATCCCAAGATACAATCTTTGATTTACCTTTCTTTCTCCTTTCAGATTTTTCATAATCCACCAAAAAAAGTGCATGGCCCTTCAAATTTTTCTTTGCAATCTTCACCCTTTTCTCTTCAGTAACATCCTCACATTCAAAGTAATTGTCCAAGACTGCAATCCAATCCAACAATTCTTCATCATTAAGATTTCCTCCATATTTTGGCACATCAATCTTTACCTTATGTCTATCATTCTTAACTGCCCTCAACAACTTAGCCATCCTCTGATCATTAGGATCCAATTCTTCATCCACATCTTCAAATTCTTCTTCCTCTTCTTTATCAGAATTACTCTCATCACCCATGTCCACATCTCTTCTTTTCCTTGTTTCTAGAGCAACAAGTCTTTCTTTCAACTCCCTTATCTCTTTAGCATGCTTTTCCTTCAATTCAATCATTTCTTTAGCGATAGTTTTTCCTTTTGGAGGCATCTTGCCTTTCAACCTTCAATCTTTCATTGCTTCCCACTACAACTTTCTCCTTCAGAAGATCTACTTCCTAGGATCTGATACCAATTGATGCAAATAAGGGAGGCTTTTGACAAAATCAACACAATTCAAGTTGTCTCAACCAAATTTTGAATCCACAAAACCCTATCAAGGGTGATTCCCTTCACAGTTTCACTATTTTCCTTGTAGGTATGCAAACCTAATTTCTTGACCTTATATTGCAAAAGTTCCTTGAAACTCTCAAGCCACTCACCTTTTTAGACACCCTTTTAAGCCTTCAAAAACATATCACAAAAACACACTAGGCCACTTTGGACCAACACCATCAAAATAGGGCTACTACATTGCCCTAATTGGCCAATTAGGCCACATTTACAAAGCAACTACCCTTTAATATTACCTCTAGACACAAAACACCATTGGGCAGTCATAACTAGGTTACATAAGCACCAAATCAACAATTTTCCTCCAAAGAAACGCTTACCAACACTCCAAAACACAAAACCCTCACTTATAGCAAGTTTCAAGGGGGTTTATTGAAATTTTTTTTTCCAGGCTTCTACATAGCCAACCAAGGCCTCAAAAACTTTTAGTTATGTCTACACATGATTAAAAGTCCATAAAATTTTTTTGCCCCCAAGGATTTCTACAATTTCCCTCCTCTAACCATCAAATTCACTCAAAATTCCCAAGTTTGACAACTAGGGCATCATGCCCAACCACACAAATTTCCTCCCATGCTCACAAAAATCCATCCAAACACCTATTCCTACTATTTAGGACCCATTCCATTGAGCCACAATAGATACAATAGGTGGAATGGGTCTTATTGCATTTTGAAGTACTTCAAAACCTTCGAAACAGGGTTAACAACCCATTTTCTGAAAATGGCCAACTAAACCCTTAAACTCAATGAAAACTCACAAGAATGGATTCAAAATGAAGCTAAAATAGTCCTTAAATGAATTAAACCACCTTTAGAGCAATAGGACCTTGTACGACCAAGCACAATAGTCCACAACAAAAATATTCAATGAAACACACAAAAATTTAAGAGAAAATTAGGGATTTTTTTATTGTTTCCTTTCAAAAACCTTCAACAACCTTTTCCTTTAAGTTATCCACATATTTAAACATTAAATAAGCTAAAAAAAACTACCAAAACTAAATTTTTGGTTGTATGGCCATTGGTCTCCCCAAAAATTGCATTTTTTTGCATTTTGCAACTTTTGAATATGACAACATTTTACAAGATTTGTAAAATTTGCACAATAAACTGAAAATGAGCCTAATACAATATGAAAATGGTATAATATGACCTTATTTAGATGAAGAAATCTAAAACTCACTTAAAACCAATTACAAAACCAAAATTAACAAAACTTGGAAATTGAACTTCTATGGTGCCCCTGCACCACTTTCACACTTTTCTAGGACCCTTTCATTATAATTCACTTAAATAACCCCTTTTTATCACTTACCAAGTCTTATTTCAAAGTTTTGTAAAGAGTTGTAACAAACTCGTGCTTTTCTAGGCTTGTCATCAATAATTCAAACCTTTCTTATGTTTAAATGACCCCTTAATACACTTTTCGGCCTTACTTAAGTGTATTTTGAGAATATTCTCGTTAAACAACATTAAATGCACTTCAATCCTCGACACCGAGTAAAATTACCCTGGTGGGACCAAGTCGCCACCTGGGGCGACTTAGTCCCACTAGGCACAAAAATCAAAAATAATTTTAATTTTCTGGTAGGATTTTATTCTCTTGACCTTGAGGTTGGCCTGTGATGTGTTATTTTTGAGAAATATTGGAAAATAAAGTATAAATAAAGGGTTTTCCCCTCATTTTTCATCTCCTACAATCTTCTAATTTCCTAATTTCTTTATTGCATTTACTTAATTATTCTCAAGCATTCAAGGCATCATCAAGCATCCATTTGCATATCTTCAGATTTCAACATCAAGGGTTTGGTGAGTTTGTGACATTGCATGTTATTCATTCATCATTCTCTCTTTATTTCATTTCATTTTCTAGGGTTTGATTACCAAGTAGGTTTTGACCAGGCAAACCCTATTCCTAACCATAACCCTTTTCTCCTCTTTGCATGGTGTTTTGTAGGTCTTGCATGTAGATTTGTCGAAACGGAGTGGTAAAATTAGTCAATAATCCACCAAAAATCATTGATCAACAAAGCCTTAATTGAAGCTTGGGGAGACTTTCAGCCCATTTTACGTAGAATCTAAAGCGAACACCTATCAGAAGGGAAGTGTAGACCCAGCTACAGATTCTTGTCCTGAATTTCCTAAGATTCCTAGGTGGACTAAGTCACCATCTGTGGTGAATTAGTCCCAATTCTAGGCCTGAAAAGTGATTTTTACATTTCTGAGTACCCATTTGGTAGAAACTTATTTCGACAGAATCTCCCCGAAATAGGACTAAGTCGCCCAGCTTGGTGTAAGTGTCCCAGTTGGATTCAACAACAAATCTATAGGATTCCAGAGCCTCTCTACATCACACTTCAGTTTCCAAGTGCACCTCTCCATTCTTGTTTATTTCTATTATTGTTTACTTGCATTCTTAGGTCATTTTGCATACATCATTGTGTTTTCAAACAACTTGCATATCTTAGATTTTGCATTAATAAGTCATTTCCTTTATCAGTTTATTGCATTTAGACATTGCATTTAGGAATACTTCATCCATCCTTGCATTAATTTTAGTGTATAAATTGCCTGTTTTGGCCCAACTTTCTCCTTTTAGGTGAAAAACCCTAGAAGTGTAAGAAAGCCCTTGGAAGCCAAAATATTTGTAAACATTTTGGTGAACCCAACTTTTGAATATTTCACTTCTGATTTCATGTACATTAACATCCTAGGAATAACTTGCATCAACATTGCATTTTTTAATTTGAATCCTAGGGTTCTACAAATTGCATTAGTGAAAAGCTCATATAGCTTACATTTTTGCATTACATTTCATTAAAAATTCCAAAAAAATTGCATATTCATATTGTGTTTCCATCTAAACACCTGAAAAGCATAAAATTTAAAAATTATGAAAAATCTCAAAAAAATCACCATTGGGACTAATTCACCACACTGGGCGATTTAGTCCTCCTCCACATTCTACATAGTAATTTCTGGCATTTTCTGAGCATTTTTTGCATTTTTGTTTTCTGTTATTGCATCTCTATCACAGTTTCCAAATTTGTTGTTTTATTCCATTTCTTACATTTAGTTTTCTTTCATTCATTTGCATCATGGATTTATGTTTTAATAAGTTTTGGATGTCATTAAAATCCTTAGTTGACATGTCAAACTATGCCTTTGGAACTGATCCTAATGAACTTGAGCTTCCTCATGCTCCTTTAACTCCTCATGAATGTCCTCCTCGTGATGTTGACATCATTGGAGAAGATGATGATAGCATGAATAAGTTCCTAAATGAATGCCTTGACAACCTTGAAGCTAATGCATCCTTTTATCCATCCATGAAACAACAAGACCTTCCTACCGTATCACCTCCTGATATGTTTGGGTATTTACATCTTGAGACAAACGAAGGACCTAAATTCCCTCCATTAGGTGGACCTAGTTCCTATAAACAAGCAACCCTCAACCATTCTATGGTAGCAAAGTTACAAATACCCCAATCAACCTTGAAGAAACCTATGGCAAAGGTTTTACCATTTTAAGCAAACAAGGATGTGACACAAATAGACATAACATTCACCAACTGTTAGAACAAAATCCAAAAGATGAAAACACGACAGGGTTAGGATATCAAGATCCTCTTCATGGCAGCAAGCCTCCTTTAGAATATTGGAGACTTCATGATGATGGTACAATGATCTTTGATTCTCCTCCTGATCTGAATGCCCTTCTTCCTCATGAACAACCCTTACATGATAACAATGACAAGGATGATAGGATCACTTTGGGTCCCCCTCCTCCTCTTCTTCAAGAAAAGGGTGAATCTAGCAAATGTAAGAGGCCTTATAAATTGAAAAAACTCAAGTTTCCTCTCTGTCCACCACTTGAATCTGAAAGGAAATTGCAAATACTTTTAAACAAAGAACTCATATTATTACCACCTATGAATAGGTTGGTGATATATCCTAAAGATGCTAACGTTCCACATTGAGCAAATCATCATGTTATTGGACATAGAAGTGAGGATTGTTTCCAATTAAAAGAAATACTGAGCAAGTATCATTTTGATGGTGATAATTGCTATCCAATAAATCCATAAACCATCCTTCAACACTTTATCATGTAATAGTTGAACATTCTCTTCTCACTATTACATGACCTCTCCCATCACCTATCTTGGCTCATTCTTGTCTTGCACTCAATGGGGGCAAGAAATTGCTAGCCTTGTCCTAGTAATGCATTTTTCATTGTCCCTTAGCTACGTTATTCACCTTTCATTTATATTGATTGAGATTGGGAGGCAAATGACTAGCTTGATGGTTGAATTGCATTTTCCTTACTAGTCTTTTGCACTTTCTTTTTCTTTTTCTTTTGCATGTTGGCATGTGCATAGCGTGTTCCCCTATGATGTGTCATTTGATGTTCTCTTTCTCTTTGTGAAATTATTCTATATGTCGTACATCACTTTCAACTTTTGTATTTTTCTTGTGTTTTCCTTTTAGGGATGACGCAAAGCATTGAGACCAAAATGTCTCTTTCTTTGTCTTTTCTTTTGTCTTTTTCTTGTGTTTTCCTTTTGGGGATGATGCAAAGCATTAAGACTGAAATGTCTCTTTCATGTTGACCCAAAAGGCCCCTTTTCCCTTTTTCTTTTCTTGTGTTTTCCTTTTGGGGATGATGCAAGGCATTGAGACCAAAATGTCTCCTTCATGTTGACCCAAAAGCTTTTTCTTTTTCTTTCACCTTTTCATTTTTTTTTTCTTGTGTTTTCCTTTTGGGGATGATGCAAAGTGTTGAGAGATACTATGTCTCTTCCATGTTGACCCAAACAAATCCTTCTTTTTCTTTGTTTTCGCTCTCTTTGTGTCATTCTTCCATTTCTATGTATTTTGGGAATGATGACAGTTCCGAGCTCTTTACAAAACATTGCAACAAAGAACATACTAACCCCAAATCCATAGATCCCTTATGTTTTGGTGTTTTCATTTTGGGGGAAACCCCTCTTTCTTTTCCTTTTTCTTTCCTTCACATGATGCCTTACTTGAGAAGCATATGAATTGGCATAGGGTCTTTCCAAGTTGGCTCTCATGTCTTGTTTCTTCTTTACATTTTCATTTTCTAATTTAAAGTAATTTCTCACAATATGATGTAGAAATTTCTTTAAAGTGGGGGCATATAGGAATTATTCATTTGCACACATAGAAATTGGGGTTTGACCAAGGAAAACCCTTATTCTTTAACCCATAACCCTTTTCCCCTCTTTGCATGTGTGTTTTGTAGGTCTTGTATGAAGATTTTTCAAAGAGGAAGGTGTTAAAAAGTGGTCAACAATCCATCAAAGTCAATCAAGTCAACAAAGTCCTAATTGAAGCTTGGAGACCTCTTTCAACCTATTTTTTGCAGAATCTGAACCAAACACTTGTCAAGAAGGGAAGTGCAGATCGAAAGCTACAAATTCTTGTCCCAAATTTCTTGAGATTCCCAAGTGGACTAAGTCACCATTTGTGGCGAATTAGTCCCACAACTGGGCCTAAAAAGTGATTTTTACATTTCTTAGTACCCATTTGGCAGAAACTTGTTCCGATAGAATCTCCTTGAAACAGGACTAAGTCACCCATCTTGGCATAAGTGTCCTAGTTGGATTCAATAGAATTTTTTTTAGGATTCCAGAGCCTCTCTACATTGCACTTCAGTTTCCAGGTGCACCTCTCCATTCTTGTTTATATCTATTATTGTTTACTTGCATTCTTAGGTCATTTTGCATACATCACTATGTTTTCAAACAACTTGCATATCTTAGATTTTGTATTAATAAGTCATTTTATTTATCAATTTATTGCATTTATACATTGCATTTAGGCATACTTCATCCATCCTTGCATTAATTTGAGTGTATACATTTCCCATTTTGGCCCATCTTTCTCCTTTTAGGTGAAACCCTAGAAGTGTAAGAAAACCCTTGGAAGCCAAAATATTTGTAAACATCCTTAATATGGTACAAATATCAGACATTAAACATCATGGGCTAGGTTGGTTACCAGCATCAATAATTTTATTTCATAGCTATCATTTTGCATTTATAGAAATATAGTTAAACAAGGTTTTCATATGAGCGTTGGTTTCTCGTGCAAATTTTTGAATACCCAGAATACTGAGAGGGTGGGGTTGAATTAGTATTCTATTAAAATTTTGAACACAACTTATCCAATCACCAAATCATATTAATAGAAATAAAAAATGAAGGTATGAATCATCCACAAAGTCATATAACACATGAACACTAGGATTTTTACGTGGAAAACCCAAAATGGGAAAAACCACGGTGAGGATTAGCTCACAATACATTATATCTGGATATAGTATATTATAGGGGCTCACTGCCAGGACACACTGTCCTTATAAGGCTCACAACCAAAATTAGATACAAAACAAAGATGGCTACTTAGCCAAAATGTGAATTGATAAAAGTACACCTTCCTTGTGCTGAATTTTAGTTCCCTTGAAGCTCTAAATACAAAGTATTGCTCTGCTTAGCAGTCGCTCAACAATTTTTCCCTTATTATGATTTCACACCTCTGAATTCTCATGTTTACATCATATGAGACCTTTCACACCTGATTTACCACTTATTCCTTCTCATCCATGTTACAACTCAAAAATTTCTCACATATAAATACCCAATTACATCCGCATACATCAATTAGGCCGGCCTAATTAGATGTAACCAAAAATAATTCAAAAATAGCTTTGTTGGCTTCACACATGATTCAAAAACTTCTTCACACTTAGACCAAACATGCAATACATAATTTAGGTTGGAATAGACCTAAAGTAGATCCTAAAAACATCTGCAATGTATATTTAATCTTCATAACACATATCATGTATTAGGTTGACTAGGAAATCGACCTAATCACAAAACTTTCAATCATGCATACACTTCTCCATACAAGCAACTTCCAAATTTGATATTTCTTCAAATTCACATTTTGTTGACATCCGTGATTCTAAATTTAGAACCATAGACAAAAATAATTCTTCTCAAGGAAATGCAAAATCTCCCACTGATATACTAAACAGAGAAATGACTGTGATACTCAGAGCTAAAATTTTTCATGCATAATTTCTAGGATATTTCACAACACATCACAAAATCTTGATTTTACTTGGATCTGATAGACTTCAAACCATTGTTAAAAGTGTAGAGTGAGGTCATGTAGTTTGGTGGAGTGTGGACCCAAAAACTGATGCATTGAACCAAAAAATAGTAAGTAGAAGTACTTATCCAATTTCCTGTACAACCATATTTACCAAACCAAATTGTTCTATACACATATCTTCTGTAGCACTTCCAAATCATACTAAGCTGATCATAACAATGTTGAAATCAATGAAAACACTAGATCAAGTAGTAGTTTGCAATTCATTCCTATGTTTCCAACAATCCAAAACTTCCAAAAATCTCCTTCTTCTTTTTCTTCTTCCAACAATCACCAATTTTCTTTCATAGCTATCATTTTGCATTTGTATAAATCTAGTTAAACAAGGTTTTTATATGAGTGTTGGTTTCTTGTACAATTTTTTGGTGCCCCAAGCCCCATTAGGCCATACATTCCTATAATCTTCTCATAGATAAGTTTTCCCAAAGTTCTAATATTGATCATTTGAGTTATTCCCCATCTCTAAGCCGTGTAGGACCTTAGTTGGACATTTTCTTTTGTTCACGGGCCTTTTGTAGTAAAGTTTGAACTTGATGAAGTTGTGTGGATCCCTTCAATCCTAGAGGCCTAATTTCAAATCATAATGCATTGAGGTGCCACGTGGTGTCTTTTTGCACCACTTGAAAATGGTAAGTGGTGCTTGGTTATATTAAGCACCCACTCTGGCACCAATGCCACATGTCAAACTAGTGCAACCCAATGAAGTTCACAAGTATTTAAAGAAACTACTGGTGCATGATTGGCTAAGATCACAGGCACACTAACCGGTCACTTGCTTTCGCCCATGGTCCTATTTTATGATTACGTTTTAATATTTTCAAAAATACGTAGTTCCCAGCTAGCTTAGAGGATATAGTGTATAGTGTGTATGTGATGAGGTGCCACGTGGCATCTTTACATGCAACCAAAAAAGTAAGTTTTGTTTATTATTTTATTAAGTGATTTCTCCCGTATAAAGCCACATGTCATGCTAGCATAGGCTAGAGAGGCTTCTAAGTATTGAAAGTAATTGAAGTTGTGCAATTGGTTAGGATTTTGGTGGGTCCACTACGAGGTACAAAAGGGAGTTGTTATGAGACACATTTGTGCACACTTTGAAGGGAAAGGGCTCATTTATGGGCAGCTTGGTTTGTTGTAGGTTTTTAGCACTGCTAAAGATGGTGCTAAACATAGAAAATGCTCTTGTTGTCTTGGAACATAAATACGTGACACCATTTAGCTCTCTTGGGAACCCTTCCAAAGCATTAGTTTCTTCGAGGGGCAAGACCTTGACAAGTGTCATTGGTGGGATCCACCGATGAGCTTCACATTTAGAAGAAAAAATCAGCATGTTTCTTACACTTTGGCTGATGGGATGTGCATTTACTAATGTTACTCATATCGATGACATCACTAACTGGAAATTTTCAATACAGTCAATTCTTTGAATGTGATTCAACACATGCCCCATCAGATCGTTAGTTGTTTTATGGATTTTCCATGTAAGGAAGGGTGGTTGTGATGTACTTCAACATTGAGTTGAAATGTGCCAAATAAATGGCAATATAGCTCCTTAAAGAGTCCTTAGAACCTGTCCTACCAAGGAGAAAATTAGGAAATGATTTCCTCTTGCCTAATGCATAGGAGGATGAGATGGCTTGTTGTATTTAAAGCAGAAGGGTATTGACCTTTCCATTTCCTTCAAAGTTTTATAGAGATCCTATTCAAAATGGACGCTCCTATCCACCTTACAAGTTCGTGTTGTCATATAACCTTCATAGGAACCATAATAGACTAGAAGTTGAAGGTGATAATGAAGCATCCCACTAACAAGTACTTAAAAGAGGCTAGCATGATCTATAGCACTAATTTGTTAAGGGATGATGAGAGATACAAGGTAAACATAGATATTACATCATGATTAGTGACTTCCCTCCTAGATTTAGGAGAGCAAAAGGTGATGGTGTGGGAATTGGTTTCAAAACTGTTTGAGAAACACAATCTTGGAGGGCTAGAAGAAACTATAAGACCCCATCTCTTGTGGCCTTGTTGATCTTGTTAGTCATTAGTGGTTTATGTCATATTTTATGTTTTTTTCTATTACACATGAGTGATGGTTCTTCCTATACAATGAAGATGTTCATATATTTGATTATCCTATCTAACTAATGGTTGTTGTGATTTATTGTGATAGCCAAATGAGTTCCATTTCTTGTCTACATAAGTATGTAATGATCGAGATGTCTAGTTATTGGTAATATCATTATGTATATTAAGTGGACTACATTATGTTAGATGATTATATATTATGGGTGTGATTATAAAGGTGACGATTGATATTCAATATTTACTTGTAGTAGTATTCATTATAATTTAAATGAATTATTGATATAGGTGGTGACATTTTGATAATAAATATTGTGATCAATTATTTCTTTACTCTAAAAGGTATTATGCAAGTAGGGAGTTAAGTTATATGTTACTTGTAAAGATTAGTGGATTTAATTCTCCAGCTGATTATTATTCTTGGAATGTTAATTTTCATGCCATTTTCTTCAATTATTATTAATCATGAGTAATACTAATACCTTCTTCTAGTTGAGTAAATAGGTGAAAATTGGCCAATGTTGATCAGGGGGTCACATAGCTACTTCCTTTATGTTATTCTTGTGATTTTTTTGTTTTTTCAAGGACATGTGATTTAACCTTATCTTGTGTGGTAGGGGTTGTGTGTATGTAAAAGTTTGTTTTATTAGTCCCTTGAGTCACCTTTTAAATTTGACTACTTATTTAATGTTTTATGAAGTCTTTATGTGTCTTTATTGTTTAAAAAGTTTCCTAGGTGGTAGGTTTATGGGTTAGGGTTATTTTTATCTCATAAAAACCCTTTAATAAAGTCTAAATCCCACTTTAATTACCCACTTATGAAAAGTGGCGAAAACTAGAGTTGGTTGGGTGGTTGGGAAGTTATGGGAAGGTGGTTGTCTTTCCCTTTCTATTTATTCTTTCTCCTTGAGTGGAGAAGGGGCTTCTCTCTTTTTCTTATACTTCTCTATCTTTTTTCTTTTGCCTTGCTCTTATTTTTGGATGCTTTCTCATCTTTTTGGGAAGGAGAAATCTTGGTGAAGAATGGAAGGAAGAGGGTTTGAGGAGGAGAGGCTTCCACAAGATTTATGATAAATATTTTGGTAAGATATTTCCTTATTAGATCTTTGTTGATAAGTAAATGGATGGTTGTTGTGTTTTTAATTAATTTGTGAAAACTTATCTTAAATTTCTTGTATTTATGATTGTGAGTTATGTGTTGGGATTTTCTTGATCTGTGAATGATTGTTGTGTGCAAATGGTTGTATAGATGAATGTTAAGGGGTATGAAATTGTTAAGTGGTCCTTGTAAATAGTAGTTATGTGTGTGTAAGGGAGGAAATATGTGGCCCTTAGAGCTTGGGGGTGGATTGAATTTTAATCCTATGGTTGGGAGGAGAGCCCATTGGACAAGATTATTTTTCTTTTTGATCTTTTTCTTTCAGGTACATGTATTGAATAAGAAATATTATCTTGGGACTTTCAACCTATAGATTTTAAGGGAGAAACATGTTGGTCTTGTGGAGGTTCACATAGTTTTTAAGAACCTAGATATTGATGCAGGAGCATCTAGGGAAAAGAGAAATCTTGCATCAAATTGGGTTATTTATTTTCCAATAAGGACTGAATCAATTTCAGTTAGCTGAGTATGGCAGTCTGCAGGAATAAGCAACATGAGGGAAGAATGAGCTTGAAATCATTCAACATTCCATGCTTCAATGGACTGGCTCATTGGTGTGATAGGGAAACTTTGATGGGACCTTATCTCATATCCCTTCGACGTGCTGATGGAAAAGGAAATAGTAGTAAAAGGAATCGAAGGATTCACATTGGCAAGAGGTTCTCATATTGATGGGATGACATTCAATGTCCCTTCGATGTTTTGACAAATTGTAGGCATATTGGCTAGCTGCACTAGAGGGAGGTCCAAGTATCGGTAGGATGACATTCAAAGTCCCTCCGATAGAGTGATAAGGTGTATATCAGGGATACTAACATGCTTTAGTGAGACGTTATGAAGAGTCCCTTCGATAGGTTGATAAAGTGATGGCGACAAAGAATAGTGTGGATGTAACTAATAGGTGGTGACAAATGATTGAGCGGGAATGACGTGGAGATTCTTCATCGAAGGGATATCGATGGAATGGAAGTAAAGGTCCCGAATTTTTTTTGATAAAGCTCCTTTGGTGAGACCTAGTCATTTTTGAGGAGAGTGGTTTTAGTGTTCCTCGATACTGCGATGACGAGTAGGTGGAAAAAAATGTGAATGGAACGATGGTGATTAGCGTTAGCCTAATGGTGAAGCATAGATTCGAAGATGATTACCTAGCACAAACAAATGTAAATGAAGTTACTGATGATGAGGTAACTACTTGGGAGATCTCAATGTTTATTGGATGACGAGGCGGTACTAAGACAGACTAGAGGAAAAGAATGTGGAAGAGGCTAAGCTGACATGAATGAGGAGTATAGTATATATAAAGATAGAGAAGAGGTGGTGGAGAGTATGATGGTCAGGGAGATCACTGAGCAGAAATTGAAGGCTCCAATCTGTATGTTGTCTGATGTTTTGTAATCAAGCAACCCATGCTGTAATTTTGTAATTTATTTTCCATTTCTGTATCAATAAAATATCTCTATTCTTCCTACATTTTTTATGTGCAAACCTGTGTGTTGTGGTGAGTTTTCATTTATAAGGGGAGTACCCTTCATCAAATATGCATTGTAATTTAGAGTTTAATTGTGGTTGAAGGTGTTATACTTTACATGTTAAAATTAAATAAGAAGAATAAAGGTTAGTTGTTGTTATCTTGGAGGTTTTTAGAATTCAAAGGATAATATTAATTTAGAAAGACCCAAGTTTTAATGAAATATTTTGTGTATAAGATGTTGTGTAAATGTTTAATACATACATTTTCCAACAATGTTTAATTTTATTTAAATATTTTTTCTAATGTATATTCAAGGGTATTTATGTTATAGAAATAATCAATAATAAGTTAATAAAAAATAATATCAAAGACTCATCCTAACCCACTTGATTTATCAATTGTTGAGGATTACAGTATTGTTGCCCCTATGTCAAACAATAAACTATTTTAAAGTAGTTTCACATATTTGATCGTAAAAACTAATACACATGATATTGAAAGATAAAATTTAATGGGTTTTTCAATTACTAATCTCATAAAAACGTATTCAAAATTTGTATTAACCCATATCACCAATTGTAATATATTAAGAAAACATTGAAATCATTTTTCCACAATAATAATCTGTCATAAAATAGTCTTACATATCTGATCACACATAATGTTTGATAAAGAATCAAAAGATAATATTTAAAGGGTTTTTTTAAATAAAATATTTGTATGAAATATCCAAAAATCAGACCAACCCAGTAAACCAAATAAAATTGATGATTAAAATATTACCATCATCTACTTTGAAACTAAAACAACAAATTGAAAAAAACAAATTAAGGGGTAGAGCCAAGTTATAATTTTATGAAATTAAATTAATACAGGAGAGTTGAAATATGTTTCTTTCATCTTCTTCCTCTTGTTATCCTGCAATATAAAGTTTACAAGATGTTTTCTCTTGCAAACAACAATCAAATGAAAGAAATAAAAAAATAACATTAAATGTGAAAAACAATCTTCAAAGAGAAAATGGTAAATGGTCAAGGAAACTCATTTTTAAGGTATCATAAGTTAGTTTGAAATTTAGTTTTTAGTTATTTATTAATTACTTAGTTAATTAGTGTCTAGATACAATATTTTCATATTTTAATTTGTTTTCTTTAGTTTTATAATTCATCTCTCCTTCTTAAAAGTTAAATCAAGAATACATAATAAATTTTATATATCATACATAAACATTGAGTCTTAATATTCAACTTGAAATTGTAAGGTAATGAGTTTGATGAAATATTTTATTCATTTTTAATTATCAAGAGACAAATTATACTTGATTCAAAATTGTTTAAACATGTTTTGATATAAAAAAATATCAACAATTGGGATGAGAATAAATTATTCAAATTAAATCTTATAATTGGTATAACTTTTGAATTTAACAAATAATGTCATAGTCAGGTATAGAAAATGAAGTATGGGATATTAGGATCACTATGTTGATGTTGTCTTCTCGGGTTATGAAACTAAAAATTGTATATAAATAATTACATAATTAGACATACTTAGATTTAACATTACTTAGATATTTTAATTTTGAAGAATTTTATATGTAAATCAAAAATAAATTTGGACAATAATTAATCGTTCAATTTTTTTTGAATTAATATGAGTTATACATTTATGATCATTCAATTACTTCATTCATTTAGTCTTAGTTTTACTCTATGTTAGAATGTAAAATAACTTCATGAACATATTTATCTCCTTTAATATTTCTTTCTTTTAGACTAAGTAGTTTCCCTTAGTTAGAGGTAATACTAAAGTTAACCCTTAACTAGTTTTTCACCATTCCACTCTCATTCATTGTGCAAAATGCTTATGATGGAATCATTAACTTGATGCCATCACAGGTGCAAATGACATATTTTCTTGTTATGTCTTGGTAGAATAGAAATAAAAGTATAGAACATATATATTGTTCAAACTAAACCATAGAATTAGTACAACTATTTACATATATACATTTATAAGTGAGAATAATGGAAATTAAAATCTATCAATTAACATTTAAGTTATAGATTAAATAGTGATTTATCCGCTCATAATTTAATTTACACATCTAACATTTTACAATTGTTAAATAATATTGGAAGAGATTAATTTTATAGTAATCTAGTTGTTCAAGATTGTAGATCAAATTGAATAATATAATTGTTGTTAATACATTAAATTCCTTTGTGTCACCTATAAAACTAATAGTATAGTTTAAGTTTGATTTATATTGTCTTTATGTATACTCATGAATGTAATTCTTTCCTTTGATCCCTTGTGATTAAGAATGTCTTGGTTATTAATTTAGTAAATACTAAATCATTAAGTGAATATGTGTAGGTTGAAATTAATCATTGTTGTCTAAACTCAAAATAATCATAGAGAAAGGATCAAATTAAAAAACATATAAGTTTTTCAAATAAAAAGCTAAAATAATGTGTAATATTGTGATTATGAATTATAACTATAGATTTTTTGTGTGTTCCCTAGAATTTAATTGCCTTCAATTAAAGATTGTTGTATATAAGCATAATTCTTTATATGTCTCTTTTAGTCACCTATCTTAAATAATTATCTTCATAAATGAAACAAAATTAGAGTTATTCTTAGTCTTAATTATATCCATCATTGTCTCGCACTATGTGTAGAGTGCATAGGAGGCATCATAAACTTAATGCATTTAAAGGCACAAAGATGTTTTCTTATCATATTTAACTTGTGTTGCATTGTAAAGGGAAAAAATTGTGTGATGTGTTTAAGTAGTGAAAAAATTTAGAGCATGACATTTGGTATCAGAGCCAAGTTACAACACTAGGAACTTTGGGGATGTGTTAAATTTACTTATTTTCTTAGGGTCCCATTGTGTGCAATGTTGTAATTATTGAATAAACATTGATTATATTTATATTCTAGGATGAAGATTAAAAATAGGATTAATTAAGTGTTTCGTCTTTAATTTTGCAAACAAAGTAGCATGCTAATTATATCTTTGTTAAATACCTAGAGCTATATTCTCTTATCCTTTGAATTTAAGCATCTTAGATTCTGAAAAAGGTTGTTGTGATTATTATCTCCTTGACCATACTAGGAGCAAGTTATTTTTTGCTTTAAAAAGGAAAGTTACTTGAATCACTTAAGTTTTATGAAAGGCTTATTTGAAGAACCCTTGTTGCTAACTCTAAATGTTCTTTTCCAATGTCTCTCTTTATATGGATTCTTAGTTAATATAGTTATGGATAGGAATATTCTTGAATTCAAGTAATATTAATTATATCCATTTGAGAAATTGGTAAATTATAAGGAGGAAAATGATTTATATAAACTTGATCTTT
>VDFB02255179.1:0-13671 GCA_007258455.2 Sequoia sempervirens
TAATTGTGGTTGAAGGTGTTATACTTTACATGTTAAAATTAAATAAGAAGAATAAAGGTTAGTTGTTGTTATCTTGGAGGTTTTTAGAATTCAAAGGATAATATTAATTTAGAAAGACCCAAGTTTTAATGAAATATTTTGTGTATAAGATGTTGTGTAAATGTTTAATACATACATTTTCCAACAATGTTTAATTTTATTTAAATATTTTTTCTAATGTATATTCAAGGGTATTTATGTTATAGAAATAATCAATAATAAGTTAATAAAAAATAATATCAAAGACTCATCCTAACCCACTTGATTTATCAATTGTTGAGGATTACAGTATTGTTGCCCCTATGTCAAACAATAAACTATTTTAAAGTAGTTTCACATATTTGATCGTAAAAACTAATACACATGATATTGAAAGATAAAATTTATTGGGTTTTTCAATTACTAATCTCATAAAAACGTATTCAAAATTTGTATTAACCCATATCACCAATTGTAATATATTAAGAAAACATTGAAATCATTTTTCCACAATAATAATCTGTCATAAAATAGTCTTACATATCTGATCACACATAATGTTTGATAAAGAATCAAAAGATAATATTTAAAGGGTTTTTTTAAATAAAATATTTGTATGAAATATCCAAAAATCAGACCAACCCAGTAAACCAAATAAAATTGATGATTAAAATATTACCATCATCTACTTTGAAACTAAAACAACAAATTGAAAAAAACAAATTAAGGGGTAGAGCCAAGTTATAATTTTATGAAATTAAATTAATACAGGAGAGTTGAAATATGTTTCTTTCATCTTCTTCCTCTTGTTATCCTGCAATATAAAGTTTTAAGGTATCATAAGTTAGTTTGAAATTTAGTTTTTAGTTATTTATTAATTACTTAGTTAATTAGTGTCTAGATACAATATTTTCATATTTTAATTTGTTTTCTTTAGTTTTATAATTCATCTCTCCTTCTTAAAAGTTAAATCAAGAATACATAATAAATTTTATATATCATACATAAACATTGAGTCTTAATATTCAACTTGAAATTGTAAGGTAATGAGTTTGATGAAATATTTTATTCATTTTTAATTATCAAGAGACAAATTATACTTGATTCAAAATTGTTTAAACATGTTTTGATATAAAAAAATATCAACAATTGGGATGAGAATAAATTATTCAAATTAAATTTTATAATTGGTATAACTTTTGAATTTAACAAATAATGTCATAGTCAGGTATAGAAAATGAAGTATGAGATATTAGGATCACTATGTTGATGTTGTCTTCTCGGGTTATGAAACTAAAAATTGTATATAAATAATTACATAATTAGACATACTTAGATTTAACATTACTTAGATATTTTAATTTTGAAGAATTTTATATGTAAATCAAAAATAAATTTGGACAATAATTAATCGTTCAATTTTTTTTGAATTAATATGAGTTATACATTTATGATCATTCAATTACTTCATTCATTTAGTCTTAGTTTTACTCTATGTTAGAATGTAAAATAACTTCATGAACATATTTATCTCCTTTAATATTTCTTTCTTTTAGACTAAGTAGTTTCCCTTAGTTAGAGGTAATACTAAAGTTAACCCTTAACTAGTTTTTCACCATTCCACTCTCATTCATTGTGCAAAATGCTTATGATGGAATCATTAACTTGATGCCATCACAGGTGCAAATGACATATTTTCTTGTTATGTCTTGGTAGAATAGAAATAAAAGTATAGAACATATATATTGTTCAAACTAAACCATAGAATTAGTACAACTATTTACATATATACATGTATAAGTGAGAATAATGGAAATTAAAATCTATCAATTAAGATTTAAGTTATAGATTAAATAGTGATTTATCCGCTCATAATTTAATTTACACATCTAACATTTTACAATTGTTAAATAATATTGGAAGAGATTAATTTTATAGTAATCTAGTTGTTCAAGATTGTAGATCAAATTGAATAATATAATTGTTGTTAATACATTAAATTCCTTTGTGTCACCTATAAAACTAATAGTATAGTTTAAGTTTGATTTATATTGTCTTTATGTATACTCATGAATGTAATTCTTTCCTTTGATCCCTTGTGATTAAGAATGTCTTGGTTATTAATTTAGTAAATACTAAATCATTAAGTGAATATGTGTAGGTTGAAATTAATCATTGTTGTCTAAACTCAAAATAATCATAGAGAAAGGATCAAATTAAAAAACATATAAGTTTTTCAAATAAAAAGCTAAAATAATGTGTAATATTGTGATTATGAATTATAACTATAGATTTTTTGTGTGTTCCCTAGAATTTAATTGCCTTCAATTAAAGATTGTTGTATATAAGCATAATTCTTTATATGTCTCTTTTAGTCACCTATCTTAAATAATTATCTTCATAAATGAAACAAAATTAGAGTTATTCTTAGTCTTAATTATATCCATCATTGTCTCGCACTATGTGTAGAGTGCATAGGAGGCATCATAAACTTAATGCATTTAAAGGCACAAAGATGTTTTCTTATCATATTTAACTTGTGTTGCATTGTAAAGGGAAAAAATTGTGTGATGTGTTTAAGTAGTGAAAAAATTTAGAGCATGACATTTGGTATCAGAGCCAAGTTACAACACTAGGAACTTTGGGGATGTGTTAAATTTACTTATTTTCTTAGGGTCCCATTGTGTGCAATGTTGTAATTATTGAATAAACATTGATTATATTTATATTCTAGGATGAAGATTAAAAATAGGATTAATTAAGTGTTTCGTCTTTAATTTTGCAAACAAAGTAGCATGCTAATTATATCTTTGTTAAATACCTAGAGCTATATTCTCTTATCCTTTGAATTTAAGCATCTTAGATTCTGAAAAAGGTTGTTGTGATTATTATCTCCTTGACCATACTAGGAGCAAGTTATTTTTTGCTTTAAAAAGGAAAGTTACTTGAATCACTTAAGTTTTATGAAAGGCTTATTTGAAGAACCCTTGTTGCTAACTCTAAATGTTCTTTTCCAATGTCTCTCTTTATATGGATTCTTAGTTAATATAGTTATGGATAGGAATATTCTTGAATTCAAGTAATATTAATTATATCCATTTGAGAAATTGGTAAATTATAAGGAGGAAAATGATTTATATAAACTTGATCTTTGCTTTTAAGGATTAATTATATCCAATATATTTAATCCTTTGATTGGAACAACTCAATTAAGCAAAGGATACATAATCTTCATAGCACTTGCAAAACATAATATTCATAGTAGATGAAGTAGTTAACTTCTTGACACATTATTATACAAACATTTATCTTGAATAGTCTTTAAACATTTTCACAACATAATCCTCATAGTGTAGAGTGAATTTTTATGTTCTTGATCCATCACCATATAAACACATCGAAAGATTTATATGCCAACTTTTTGCAATATTATTTCTTGTATAGAAAATGGACTCAGGAGAAAGCAAGTTATAATTTATAATACAAATAATAAATGGACTCAACGGTGGAAACTTTATTTATCACACCAAATAATAAATGTATGTGAGAGCATCACTTGTTTCTCTTAGACTCCAATTTTCAAGCATAGAAAATCATTTCAAATGAAAATGACAAAATGCTACAACCAAAGTTGTAATTAATTGAGGAAAAATAAAATGTTTCGAAGTTCCACCATTGTACGCATTTACAATTGGTTGTATTTTGTTGTAAGGGAAAGGAGGATAATTGAAAAACGTCTTGTGCTTGCTAGAATTGAGGATGATCATATGTTTTTTGTGTGGAAAACTCAGACTTCTCATCCGTCGTGTGTATATTTCTCTTTTTTATTGTTTTGCATGCCATCATAAGGGATTAAGCCGGTTGAACATAGCTTGGAGTTATTTTGTGTGTTTGAGTACAAAAGAGGACCATTCCTAGCGTAAACGTACCTATCGAGACGCGTTGGAGAAATTTTTTTGGTCACACGAATTGCAAAACAAAAGTTGCACCACTTTGCAACTTTACACTACTTGCATTTGACACTTTTTCCATCAAATGAAAACTGGACACCACGGAAAACAACTCTGAGATAACAAAAACTGAAAGAGTTTATTATAGAGGGGCCCAACGCAATCCTGTAGGCTCAGATGGAGAGTTCGTAAGTGTCATGGTTTCTGAGTAATAGTCTGTCAAAGATTGCTGCCCTTTTGCACTTTGGACCCTTAAGGGATTGAGCCGGTTGAACGTAGCTCAGAGTGATTTTGCATGTTTGGGTGTGAAAGAAGACCATTCCTAGCATAAAATTACCCATCTAGATGTGTTGGAATAGTATGTTTGGTCACACGAGCTGTAAAACGAAAGTTGCACCACTTTGCAACTTTCAACTACTTGCATTTGACAACTTTTTCCCCAAGTGCAAATTCGCCACCACGAGAAAATACCTTCGAGATAGGGAAACTGAGAGAGAATATTATAGAGGGGCCCAACATGATCCCATAGGCTCAGACGAGAAGTTTCTAAGCATCACAATATTCGAGTAACAACATGCTGAAGTTTGCAGCCATTTTGCACTTTGGACTCTTAAGGGATTGATTTGGTTGAATGTAGGTTGAAGTGATTTCGCGTGTTTGGGTGTGAAAGAGGACCATGCCTACCATAAAAATACCTATTCAAAAGTGTTGGAATAGTCTGTTTGGTCACATGAGTTGCAAAATGAAAGTTGCACCACTTTGCAACTTTCAACTACTTGCATTTGACAACTTTTTCCCCAAGTGAAAATTCACCACCACGAAAAAATGCCTCGAGATAGAAAAAAATAAGAGATACTATTGTAGAGGGGCCCAACATGATTTCATAGGCTCAAATGAGAAGTTTCTAAGCATCACGGTATTTGAGTAACAATGTGTTGAAGTTTGCGGCCATTTTGCACTTTGGACTCTTAAGGGATCGATCCGGTTGAACATAGCTCAGAGCGATTCCGTGTGTTTAGGTGTGAAAGAGGACCATGCCTAGTGTAAACATACCTATTTGGATGGGTTGGAACAGTCCGTTTGGTCACACGAGTTGGAGAACGAAAGTTGCACCACTTTGCAACTTTCAACTACTTGCATTTGACAACTTTTTCTCCAAGTGAAAATTCACCACCACAGGAAAATGTCGTTGAAATAGAAAAAAATGAGAGAGGTTATTGTATAGGGGATCAATGTGATCCCATAGGCTTAGAAGTGATGTTTCTAAGCATCACGGTATCTGAGTAACAATATGCTAAAGTTTGCAGCCATTTTGCACTTTGGACTCTTAAGGGATTTTGTCGGTTGAATGTAGCTCAGAGTGATTCCGCGTGTTTTGGTGTGAAAGAGGACCATTCCTAGTGTAAAACCACCCATTTGGATGTGTTGGAACAGTTTGTTTGGTCACATGAGTTGCAAAACTAAAGTTGCACCACTTTGCAACTTTGCACTGCTTGCATTTGACACTTTTTCCATCAAGTGAAAACTGGACACCATGGGAAAACCACTCCGAGATAACAAAAACTGATTTATTGTAGAGGGGCCCAACGTGAACATGTAGGCTTAGATGGATATTTTGTAAGCATCATGGTTTCTGAGTAATAGCCTGTTAAAGATTGATGCCCTTTTGCACTTTGGACCCTTAGGGATCGAGTCGGTTGAACGTAGCTCAAAGCAATTCTGTGTTTGGGTGTGAAAGAGGACCATTCCTAAAGTAAATGTTCTCATTTGGATGCATTGGAATAGTTTTTTGGTCACATGAGTTGAAGAATGAAATTTGCACCACTATGCAACTTTACACTGCTTGCATTTGACACTTTTTCCATTAAGTGAATACTGGACACTATGGGAAAACAAATCTGAGATAAAAAAACCAAGAGAGGTTATTGTAGAGGGGCCCAACACAATCCTATAGGCTTAGATGAAGAGTTCTTAAGCATCACGGTTTTTGAGTAATAGCCCATCAAAGATTGATGCCCTTTTGCACTTTGGACTCTTAAGGGATCGATTTAGTTGAAGATAGCTCAGAGTGATTCCGTGTGTTTGGGTGTGAAAGAGGACCATGCATAACATAAAATTACCCATTCAGACACATTGGAATATTTCTTTTGGTCACGTGAGTTGTAAAATGAAAGTTGCACCACTTTGCAACTTTACATTGCTTGCAATTGACACTTTTTCATCAAGTCAAAATTGGACACCACGAAAAAATGACTATGAGATAACAAAAACCAAGAGAGTTTATTGTAGAGGTGCCCTACATGATCCTGATGCCTTGGATAGAATTCCCGTAACTAACATGGTATCCAGGTAACAAGCCGTCAAATATTGTTTCCCTTTTGCAATTTGGACTATTAAGGGATTACGTTGCTTGAATTACAAATGTTTGAGGGCAGCAATAAATTTCAATATTTGAGTAAATCTCATTACAAGTGTTTATTACAATAGACTGTATGCTATATTGATATTGATATATAATCATTAGGTTGATTTATTTTAATAAATGAAGTTTTTATAATAAGTTAGACTATATGCTAGTTATATTGATGCAGAGCAGGCTATCAAAACATTATAACTCACTCAAATCCTAATGAAATAAAATGAGACAAGATGAAAATGAAAGGTATTTAACTCCTCCATCAATTCCAATGCATAAATGATCACTTCCAGGTTGTACCAAAACGTACAAGTTGTTGTAGCAGCAAAGTTCAATGTAGGAAAATGTAGAAAATAGTGAATCTTTGTTATTCAATCCTCCAAATGTACAATTTTTGCAACTTTAACAAATTGAATCAAAATGACTCCTCCCAACCAAAACCAACCCAAAACATTGCAACATGGTCTTAAAGACCTTATTTCATAACAAAAACATGACCTTAAACATAAATACACTACATACTACAACTCTTTTACAAAATGAAGGCCCAGGTGCCCTGCACCATAGGAACAATGCCTTAGGTACTCCATTCTCATGGATCTTTTACAATGTCATTCATACATTCGAGATTATCTTATAATGTCTACATCATAGGTGCTTATGATGAGGTTAAATTCAAATGAGTAACTTGAGATTCCCTCGCAATGCTTCACACACTCTTTTATAAAGGCTTCAAATTAGAATTGAGATTTGTCAAGATCATCAAAATAAAGATGTTGCATTGCTTTTTTGCCTGAGATTCTCTTTGATGGCTCATAAATCAGCATTTTCTGCAAGGAGAGACCAATAATTTTTTAGTAGTTTACTTACAAATACGCAAAGTAAAGGAAGAAAAAGAAAGAGCATCCAAAATGGAAATGAAATGAAAATAGATGGAAGACACTTATAGACAACAAATCCACACCATTTGGTTCCAACTTGGGAACAACAAGGCATAAATATTGATGCTTCCATTGAGGATAGGCATGCCAGTCTCTCAACTTAGTCACTCTTGGTCATACATCTTCATTGGGAGTTCCAAGATATCTATTGCACACAACACCTCTCATGAATAGAATAACTTGAAATTCGAGATGCTCTTATAATGTCTACATCATAGGTGCTCATGATAAGGTGAACTTCAAATGAATAACTTGAAATTCCATCACCAAGATTCACACACACTTTAATAATGGCTTAAAATCATAATTGAGATTTTTCAAGATCATCAAAATAAGGATGTTGCATTGCTTTTTTGGCTGAGATTCTCTTGGATGACTCATAAATCTTCATTACCTCATAGGGGACGCAAATCAATGTTTAGCAGGTTACTTACAAATAGAAAAATTAAAATAATATGGTAGCATTGGCATCAAACAAATTAATGTGCATACAAGTATAAATTAATAAGAACCAATGTGCATACTTACAAATTAATCCAAAAAACCATCTAGGTTTTCTCTACTCTTTATTTTGTCAAGTATTGCCTCATGGTTAGACTCATGGACCTTCCACAAGGTCTTGTTCAAGGGTCTACCCCCATATTTGGTCAAACAAACATTGGATGCCATGAAAAGGTTCGAGTAATGAAGAATCTTATGATGCATTTCAAAGTCCTGAAACAAACAATGTTTAACACTCTTATGTGGGTGCCTTCTAAGCCACTTTCCAATAACAACAATTGAGCCTGTAGGGTATTCGATGTTTTCTCCATCTATAACTGGGGCCTCCAATTTCTTTTTGGCCTCAACACAATGACACAAGTAATAGTTTGTTCCCTCTTCATTGTCTTCATCTGCAATAATTGAATAAACATGCCCTGCATTGGTATGTGCAGCAAATCTCTTGAAATTAGTCAACATTATGAATACACTAAAAAGTAAGATAACAATAGGAATTTTAAAAACTAAGTAGATATATTACCTGGTTGAATTAGATCTAATACGTGGTCAAAGTCGGCTGATGATTTCATTTGTGTTAGTTCCAATGCCATCAGAGGGTGATACATGTGAAGTGGGCTAAGATAACTTGTCAACCATTTGTCAACCCACTCCCCTAACTCACAATCATTCCAGGCTTGCATTGTACATGGAGAACAAAAGCATGCCATCTTTTGTGTATTGATACTCCGTGAACCTTCATTTGAGCTAAGGAAAGAGTGTATCTCACTCGATCTTGTTAGTGTACAACAATCCTCATATGGTGCAATGGTAGTATCATCCATCAACCAAAAAAATCTATGAATTGAAGATGTACCTTCATTACCTGGACCCATCAAAGCAATACACCACTTGATGATTGATTTTCCATCTATCAACTTTGCATTGTCTTTATACTTTAACTCTTCTCATGCTAATGCTCTTTTCACACATGCTCCCCCTTTCCATGCCCAACCTCACAAAAGTTCCACATATGTTGAACACCTATAATGACATGCATCTTGCTCAACCAGTAGAACATGCATGAATTCTTGAACTGTGCTACACAATTATCCGACCATATTATATGTCAACCATATGCTATGCCCCTTTGATCCAAATCACTGTAGAACATCTGGAAGCAACCTTGCACGAACTTTGGAGGATGTGTGCGATCATCACTAATATAAAAGTGATACTCCCTCAATACCTTCCTTTGGTCCTCTATACTATTAGCTATGTGAATGAGTGCTATGTGCACAACTATCGAAACCTGTGTAGAGTTGTAATACTGTGACTGCACCTCACACTGTGGCTGTAGAGTGTTGTTCTCTGCAAAGTCAACCACTGATTGCTGGAAATTGGAAAGGTGTCGTTACATAGCTTGAATTGCATGTCCAGCCATTGGTATCTATGGGTATGCCTTGCATACTCATACACTATATTGTCACAAAACATGAACATAAACTGATACACTAGAATCTTCTAAATAACCAAATCACACCTTTTTTCTTGAGACCCATCTTTTGTAATGTATGCCACTATTTTATACTTCCCAAACTCTACTATTTTCTATCCCACCTCATCTGTGCTTTCCATATGTTGACATACTGGCATACGTTGCAAGCCACCACAATGCTCGCATGAACCATCCAATTATGTTGTCTTGTAGAATATTTGGCCATCCTCTATTTCACATGAAATTTTTGATAAGAACTCTCTTGATGATGTTGGTGGGGCTTCTATGCCACAATCTTGCAAAACATCATTAGTATGCAAATCTAAACATATAAAACGATAAACATCATAATGGTTAGAGAATTCAATTTGTATTCTACAACAAGTAGTGCGTGTGTGATTTATCTTGATATAAAAAGGTTTAAGCATTTCAAAATATCTTTCACAAATACTAATTTGAGGATAATCTTGTTGAAATTTATGATTTTTTTTGGTTTGAGTCGTATCCAAAAAATGCTTTGGATGTGGCTTATGGTTCCAACTACCAATTCTCCTTCTTACCATATCCCTTTGATTCAGAGATGGCCTTGTGTTATTCTTCCAATACTCTTCAATTAGAGTTCTCAATACTTCAATTTTTTTTTTATCTTTTTGTGGCAGTCTCCCCAAGAATGCCCATAATTCATTTGAACCGGTGCCCTCAATTCTTTGTCGTCTTTGAATGGCTCTTGATAAATTTTTTCTACTAATTCTCATTTGTTCACTCATCTTTCTAATGAGACTATCTCTCTTTGTTTGACTACCTACCAAAGTCTATGTAATGACACATCGGGTGACATTACTATCCTTTGAGCATGAGGTCTTACCCACACTCTCATAAGCATCCATTAGATTCTTCACAATAGTGTTTTCACTTGATGCATTCAATGTTCTCAACCCAAGAGTCTTCATGATGTTTCTATAATTTATACCTTGCATCGTTTCAACAAATAGTTGACATCTTGCGGTCTCATTTATCCTTTCAAAGAACGATTTTCAAATGTTATCAACATATATTCTACAAGTGCGTGTTGGAATCTTACCTTCCATGTGCTGCAAAATATCCTCATCAATATTAATCAAATACTTTGGCTTTGTACACAAAATTCTAGGTGGTGTTCTCCTAGGTACATACATCTCAACATTAGAAATTTCATCAATATTTAATTGAGGTGGGCTAGATTGTGTACCTTCGTTCAAGGGTGGAGTAGAAGACATACCTTGAGGTTCATGTGGGGATGATGGCATACCTTCTTCGTCAAATTTGAGTGATGATGTACTCTCAACTTGAGATGCGGTGGATGGTGTCCAACCATATTCAGTTGTAGTAGATGGTGTCCCTCCATATTCACTTGCGGTAGATGGTGTCCCTCCATATTCACTTGCAGTAGATGGAATGTATCCAACTATGGTATCTGAATTTGTCTTACCACGATGCTTTTGAATTTGTGCCCTTTGTGCTACCAATTCCTATTCTCTTTTTGATGGTTGAGGTTCCTCTTCAATTGGCTTGTTTTCATCAATCGTATCCAATATCTTCTTTTCACGATATGCTGCCACCCGTTCTTTCTCCTTTTCTTTTCTGATTTCATACTCTTCGTCTGTTAGTTTATTCCTTGTCGTTTCTTTGGCATGGCAGATAATTTTACTTGTAGCATGGTAATGAGATGAATATTAGCTCCTAAAAAATGTATCCATTCAAATAAATGAAATATATGTCATTCAAGGCTTCATAAAAATACTTACAATCATCCTATAGAAGAGAATTTCTAGCATATACAAAGGTCACGAGTTTTTTCGATGGAATGCCTTAAAGAAATGTGGTAATGTGGCATGCCATGATTGCAAGATAGACTCAAAATGGAAGCATGGACAAGGCATGTGAATTCAAATTCCTTGGAAAGCTAGTGGAGCATTGGCAAGCTAGCTCACTCACTAGCCTACCAATGCGGTAGGGTTGAGAAGGTAGGGGAAGTGTATGCCTCATAGAAATGGGGTCTCACGATGATATACATCACCATGAGACCCAATTTCTATGAGGCATACACTATCCCTACCTTCATCACCATGAGACCCCATTTCTATGAGGCATACGATGCCCCTACCTTCTCAACATACATCACCGTGAGACCCCATTTCTATGAGGTATACGCTGCTCCTACCTTCTCAACCCTACCGCATTGGCAAGCTAGCTCACTCACTAGCTTTCCAATGCGGTAGGGTTGAGAAGGTAGGGGCAGTGTATGCCTCATAGAAATGGGGTCTCATACATCACCATGAAACCCCATTTCTAGGAGGCATACATTGCCCCTACCTTCTCAACCCTAATGCATTGGGGTCTCACTCACTAGCCTGCCAATGCAGTAGGGTTGAGAAGGTAGGGGCAATGTATGCCTCATAGAAATAGGGTCTCACAGTCACCGTGAGACCCCATTTCTATGATGCATATGCTGCCCCTACCTTCTCAACCCTACCGCATTGGCAGGTTAGTGAGCTCACTCACTAACTTGCCAATGTGGTAGGGTTGAGAAGGTAGGGGTAGTGTATGCCTCATATAAATGGGGTCTCATGGTGATATACTCATCACCATGAGACTCCATTTCTATGAGGCATATGCTACCCATACCTTCTCCTCCCTACTGCATTGGCAAGCTAGCTCACTCACTAGCTTACCAATGTGGTAGGGTTGAGAAGGTAGGGGCAGCGTATGCCTAATAGAAGTGGGGTATATCATTGTGAGACCCCATTTATATTAGGCATACACTACCCCTACCTTCTCAACCCTACCACATTAGCAAGCTAGTGAGTGAGCTCACTATCTTGCCAAGCTCACTAACTTGTCAATGCTACCACATTTTGCATACATTTATACAAAAACATTATTGTCAAACAATTCAAATTCTTTGTCCATGCTTCCATTTTGAGCTATGATTGCAAGATAGGCTACACCTTTCCCCATGTTGCTAACTTAGCCTTGAATAAAGATTCTTGAAACAATGGAGAGAAGGGTTAGAATCCCTTGTAGGTAGACTAATCAAGGAAACATTTAAAATATATCACAACATAAGTGATGAGGTAGGTATAGTGATGAGGTAAATTTAGAAATAGAGATGAAAACCAAAATAGTTTCAAAGATCTATCAATGTGGGAGGAGTATATTCCAATTTTTTAGAGACATGTATGGAAAATTTGATAGCATAGACAAGGCAATCAACTACTTGGTATAACTGTTTGAAAAAATACCTCAATGAAAGCTTTGGATAGTGGTATGCACATCCATAATAAAGGATTGAGAAATGATGTTTTATTTTACTTCCTTAAAACTTATGTCATATATATGTGTATAAAAAATGTGGAAGCATACACAAGGTAAGCCAATTGTTAAATAACAAAATGCCTTAAAGAGATGTGGTTTAAAAATGTAATTGGAAAGTGTATAGAATTGTGTAATTTAAAATGTACATTGACAACCTAAGGTTATAATGACAAACAAACAATGATCAACATGGAATATGCAAAATAACAAAAATGAAAGCAAGCCATAATAGAATGAAAGAAAATGTGCAAAGACTTCACATACCTAAAAAACTATATTTTTAAATGGAGGAGTTCTACCCAATTATGTAGCCTTTTCTTCTTCTTTCTTCAAACTCCTCAATAGTTTGACTTTTTCAAAAGATTGTTCCCCTCCAAACTTTAATTGTATATCGCTTTTGAATGAAATTTAGACTTGAATTGATATTATATCCCTTTCAACATGAAAACTCTGCTATTTCATGCAAAGGTGGTGGAAAGATCATGAAAAATGTGGTGGAATGTGAAAAACATGCATGCACACCTCACAACATCATCAAAAAGCTACTTTTTGTTGGCACATGCACATAACCAGGAGAATATGTAGAATGTGGGCCTTGAGATCATGGGTATATTGAGTTTTTTACCATTTTTAGAGCAAGCCAAAACATGCTCATGTTATAACACGCTCGCGCTATAAGGAAAGTATGTTATTTCTTGCTAAAAATGGTCATATCTCTACTTCATCAAAACACGCTCATGTTATGAGAAAGTTGGTTTTTTATAGATTTCTTTTCTCTCTCTTTGTCTATACCCTCTACCATAATTCAATCTCTCTCCCCTCTACCCTTATAATTCTATCTCTCTCCCCTCTACCCTCTACCCTTAACCCTTATACCCTCTATCCTCTACCCTCTATCTCTCTCCAACTCCCTCTCTCTCTCTCTCTCAAGTCTCTCCCTCCTATCCCCTCTCCCTCTCTCAAGTCTCTCTCTCTCACACTCACTCCTTCTGTCTCTCTCCCCTCTACCTTCTACCC
>VDFB02255180.1:0-24275 GCA_007258455.2 Sequoia sempervirens
CTACCCTCTTGCATCCCCTTAATCCACTCTCTTACATATTTAAAACTCATTCTCTCAACTCCCCCTTAATCCACCCTCTTACATCACTTTAACTCATTCTCTCAACTCCCCCTTAATCCACCCTCTTACATCACTTTAACTCATTCTCTCAACTCCCCCTTAATCCACCCTCTTACATCACTTTAACTCATTTTATCAACTCCCCTTAATCCACCCTCTTGCATCCCTTCAACTCATTATATTGGCTCCCCTTAATCTACCCTCTTGCATCCCCTTAATCCACTCTCTTACATATTGTCAACTCATTCTCTCAACTCCCCCTTAATCCACCCTCTTACATCACTTTAACTCATTTTATCAACTCCCCTTAATCCAGCCTCTTGCATCCCCTTAATCCACTCTCTTACATCGCTTTAACTCATTTTATGAACTCTCCTTAATCCACCCTCTTGCATCCCTTCAACTCATTCTATCAGCTCCCCTTAATCTACCCTCTTGCATCCCCTTAATCCACTCTCTTACATCCTTTCAACTCATTCTCTCAACTCCCCCTTAATCCACCCTCTTACATCACTTTAACTCATTTTATCAACTCCCCTTAATCCACCCTCTTTCATCCCCCTAATCCAACCTCTTAGGTCCCCTTAATCCATCCTATGGCTAACATCATTTGAATTTGTATGGAATTTACTATATGCAATTCTTTTCTTGCATGAATTTTTTACTTAAATGACTCGTAAAAATTGTAGTTACTTACATTAATTATTTTTGCAATTTCTCATCAAGTTGGTCTACAATGTGATTGTTGAACTGAAAAACTATTTTATCTGGAGACTATGTAAATATCAATTTTTGGTATTCACCTAAAAGTTGATAAGCTTTAATTGTATCTACATGCACATATATGTTTCATCATGTTATATAGTTATACATTAAACTTCTTGATGTACATTATATATGTTTGTTCGATGTCACTTTTTAAATATCTTATTCAAATTGTATAGATTATACATATTTCATGTGTCTTCTATTTACCACATTTTATATAATTATTCAATTGTATAGATTATACATTAAATATACATACAAGGAGATGGTTTTTTTTTTATTGATTCAAATATTTGCTATGTAATTGGAAAATAGTTAGAATTACTTGCCCTTAATTTATTATGAATATGATTTAAGAAACTATTTAAGGAATGTTTTAATTTGTCACCTAACCATCTGATAAGTTATATATATATGAAATTTGATTCTAGATAAGAATTATTATATAGTGCATGTATTACTTGAACAATTTGATAAAATATAAATATATAGATATGTATATAAATGCATATAATTATGAAAATGAACATAACATGATCTCATAATTGACTGCATATATAATCATCATATTAAAGTCAATTGATATAAATAAACACACATATATGATAATAACATGTTCAAAATAAAACTAGAGATCTACATAGTCCATAAAATTTATATGTCAAGTCCAACACATATATTGAAATGAAACTAGAGGTTTGTAGTCCATAAAATATAAAACTATCTAACTCTCAGGCTGATCAGTCAAATCAAGTCTCCTCTTTGTTCCACGTTGACTAGATGTACCTGCATCATGCTGTAAAAGAGTTCAAGAAACTCGAAATTAGATTTAAATTTATTTAGAAATTTTGATATAATTAAACATATTTAAAATTGAAAATATAAACTTTTAGATAAAAAAAACTAATTAAATATCGACTAAATATATTAAAAATGATTTCTAGTATGCATAAATTTGAATCAATTGGCACATTTTCTTCAACAGGTAACATAACTGTCTGTTGAGAAGATGGAAATGCCTGATCCACTATATCCTGCATATTCATATAAAGCAAACAATATGTGAAAACCTTGAATATATATATATATATATATATATATGTTCGTAAAATTTGTATAGGAGATTTAAAGTAAAGTTTACAACCTCGAATGATATGACCTCATGATCACGCACCTGAGATTTCCCATGAATAGATGTCAATGATGTCTCAGGTGCGCGGCCCGCCATGGTTATCTCATCAAATCCCTAAATATAGATGTACAACAGTTCATATAGATCATTCACACATGTGTATATAAATGTAAAAATTAAATTAGATCTATGATGTGTATTTAATTTAAACTTAACAAACTTTTGAAAGCACACACCTGAGCTGATGATGTCTCAGGAGCGCTCACCACTGTAACTTGTGGCTCATCAATACTAGGAATAGTATGACTTCCCTGCATCTAGATATAATATATCAATTCACACATGTGTACAAATTCAAATTAAATTATATATATATGGACACACAAATTATTTAATATATTTTGGTTCAAGTACCTGTTGAAAAGGTGAGCCCAAATCTACAGCACTCGACATATACACACGATGATGATATTGAGTTTCGGGCATCACGTCATCATGTGTCTATACACCAAACACAAAATTATTGAATTAATATTATATTATATATATAGTTTGATGTTATATTATTTACATGAATTTTTTACATTTCAAACTTGAATTAAATTTAAGTTCAAAAGATGAACATACCTGTGTGGGACGATCCTCAGAATATAGTAAATTTAGGTATGATCCCGCCCCAGATGCATGTGCCTCACCTGAAGTGGATGTCTGAGTATCCCTATAGCCCGAGCCTCCATGCTCTGTATTGGCCACTTCAGTGGCCGCGTGTGTAGTCTGCTGAATGAGATGTCCTGAAAGTGAACTCAATGCTCCTAGTGTAGATAACATGGTTTGCTGCTGAAATGCAGCGGGAATACCAGGAGAAGGAGGAGGAACAAGAGGCGCAACTGGAGCACGTCGCTGAGGATCGACACGTGCTCCTAGTCTATGTTGGGGCATGCCACGCCCAGCTCCCTGAAATGACCTCATATCAAAATAGTTGGGTTTTTTACCCAACTCAAACTCAGCCCATAACTTTCTCAAAAAATATAAGGGCACCTCACTGTTGCCATGTGGTGGAGTATCAAACACCATCCACCATCTCTCCCAAAAATTTGCAGCTATCTGCGGGTGCCTACACCATAAAATTGAAATTCTTTTTTTTGTGGGTGGTATTGGTTCGTTTGTTTGGGGGTTCACAAAATATTGGCATATAGCTTGTTTAGTGATTTTTAGGTTATTGATTTCTTTATATGACAACCCATCTGCATAGAATTGTCTCCTCTCTTCTCTCCATTGATGGAACCTATCTAGGTCCGCATCGATAGATCGAACAGAATCGACAATAGTTTGCATCGTAGATGCAAACCGTGCGAGATGAGGAGGGATTCTAGTCTCATTTTTTATGAGATCTATGTTCCCTTGAATCACAACTAAGTTGGCTCGAATATTATCTCTGAGTTGATTTTGGTCAAATGGAGGAGGGGGTGGGGGTTCAGGTGGTGGAGAATGTGGAGGTGACTGAGGCATATCCTCATGTGGTGGGGTGGGGTGTGCACCAGGATCTATAGGAATTTCTGGATTAGGCATGAAATCCTCTAAAGTGAAAAGTGGATCCATGGACGAGAAATGATATGGCAACTGCATGTTAAACAATTAAAAAATATATATCAACAAACTAATTAAATAATGCACACAATTTCAAAGTTATTTAAAAATCACATTGAACATGCACAAATTCAAAATATATTTCATTTATAACATTAAAATTCAATTTATAACATTAAAAAATCATAGCATTACAAATTCATATTATAAATGAGAGTTGAATAGAAACCGATAGTCACTTAAGAACTATAAATGAGAGTTGAATAAAAACAGAAGGTTAGTAGAACAAGTGATGAAAAATATTGAAAATCATTGAAGACAATTCATAAATCAATCATGACAAATTCCATATAGGGATAGTAATTAAGATACGTTGAATTATTATCCAAGTGACTCCTACAATACCTATTTTTTATAAGTTTTAAGTTGCTCTCTTGGAACCTATGGTTTGTAATTCGTGTACAAATTAGAGTTAGGGTTGGGGTTAGGGTTAGGGATAAGTTTAGGGTTAGGCTTAAGATTGGAGTTAGGGTTAGGGTTATAGATAATTAGGGTTAGGGATAAGGTGAGGGTTAGGCTTAATATTGGGGTTAGGGTTAGGGTTAGAGTTAGAGTTAGAATTAGGGTTAGGTTTGGGTTAAAATTAGAGTTATTTTTTGGGCATAGATTTAGGGTTATGGTTAGGAAAAGGGTAAAAATTAGAGTTACAATTGGGGTTAAGGTTAAAACATGAGTTAGGGTTGAGAATAGGGTTCAGGTTAGGGTAAGAGTAAGAACTAGAGTTAGTTTTGGGGTTAGGGTTATGGTTATGGTTAGAGCTAGGGTTAAAATTATGGTTAGGGTTAAGGTTAGAGATAAAATTACATGGTTAAGGTTAGGGTTATGATTAGAGATTGAGTTAGGGTTAGGGTTAGTGTTTGGGTTAAAATTAGATTAAGGGTTATGGATAGGGTAACAATAAGAATTGGAGTTATGGTGGGGATTAGGGTTATGGTGAAGGTTAGTGTTAGGGTTAAGATTAGGGTTTGGGTTAAGCTTAGAGATAGAATTAGGGTTAGGGTTAGGGTTATGGGGTTGAGGGTGAAGTAAGTCTCTAATTTCTCCAACTGGGCAGGTGAGAAAAATCTTGTCACTACAATCAAACTTAGGTGTATAAAGTTTTTTAGCTTACTTTTTATCTCCCTATTCTTCACTTTCTATATTCCTTGCTCATTTCTTGTAGATGGAACTTCTTACCATATTGAAACATTTTTCAAAAGATAAGGCTTCTCTCATATATTTTCATTGATTCAAATATTTTTCTATTAATCTATATTGTTTCTCCTTAATAGATTATTCCTAAGGGATGAGGGGAATGGTTTCAAATTCTTCTTCATCTTCCTATAAAACATGGGGTTTTAGGAATTCAAAAGGGTGTCACATGTTGCTCTACTATTTTTTTTTGTTGATTTTTCCCTCCTTTTGGGATTTTTTATGATTAAATATTCAACCAACTTCCTAGAATTAGCCCATTTGACTCCTTTAGCCTTGATTTAGAATTTGAAAATTCTTTTAGAAGAATTCCTCTTTTTCTCCTTACCCTTTTTTCAATAAAATTTTATGATATCCTAAAATATTTCTTATTTCTCATTGGACTTACGAAAATAAAATAGGGAAATGACTATAATATTTAAGTATGTTATGAGTGCCCTAGTTATGGGGCCACTAGTGTAATAAAGAATGTAATTTTAAAGTGGCATTGATAAAAAGGTTTGTACATGTAGGTTTATTTTGGAGCTTGTAAAAAGGAAAGAAATTAAAAGATAGCTATTTAATTAAATCCTAAGATTGAGAGTGGTATTCTTGTTTATCCATTAATTTTACTTGAATAGATTGGACACCATATTTTCCTATCACTAGAGATTAGAGGAGGGAACCCCATTTATTTTCATATATAGTTAATGGATGAAAATTCATAAATCAATCATGACAAATTCCATATAGGGATAGTAATTAAGATACATTGAATTATTATCCAAGTGACTCCTACAATACCTATTTTTTATAAGTTTTAAGTTGCTCTCTTGGAACCTATGGTTTGTAATTCGTGTACAAATTAGAGTTAGGGTTGGGGTTAGGGTTAGGGATAAGTTTAGGGTTAGGCTTAAGATTGGAGTTAGGGTTAGGGTTATAGATAATTAGGGTTAGGGATAAGGTGAGGGTTAGGCTTAATATTGGGGTTAGGGTTAGGGTTAGAGTTAGAGTTAGAATTAGGGTTAGGTTTGGGTTAAAATTAGAGTTATTTTTTGGGCATAGGTTTAGGGTTATGGTTAGGAAAAGGGTAAAAATTAGAGTTACGATTGGGGTTAAGGTTAAAACATGAGTTAGGGTTGAGGATAGGGTTCAGGTTAGTGTAAGAGTAAGAATTAGAGTTAGTTTTGGGGTTAGGGTTATGGTTAAGGTTAGAGCTAGGGTTAAAATTATGGTTAGGGTTAAGGTTAGAGATAAAATTACATGGTTAAGGTTAGGTTTATGATTAGAGATTGAGTTAGGGTTAGGGTTAGTGTTTGGGTTAAAATTAGATTAAGGGTTATGAATAGGGTAACAATAAGAATTGGAGTTATGGTGGGGATTAGGGTTATGGTGAAGGTTAGTGTTAGGGTTAAGATTAGGGTTTGGGTTATCCTATATTAACCTAATTCCAATATTAACCCTAATTATAATGAAAAAACTAATTCTAAATGTAACCTAAGGGGAGAGAGGTCTCTAAGAGGTTTTAGTTTTACGTTTTAGGGTTTAGATTTCTAAGTTTAGATAAAATATGGTTTTCAATTTACAATTTAACGTTATTTATTTTTTAAATGCAATTTAAAACTATTAAAAATTGAAATAAAACGCATTAAACAAAAAAAACTTAAATACTAATTCAAAAACAAAAAAACAAGATACAAAGCAAAAAAGGGTAGAAATCAACTAACCTGGAGGTCTCAGAGGTCAAGTGTGATGACGGGAGGAGCGAGCAACAGCCTCCAAACGCGTACGCGCTCTTGCTTGACTTATGTTGATTCGGAAAAAACAGTGGATAAAATGAAAAGCCAGCAGTTTATTTAAAAAAATAAATACTTTTCGATAACGCGTACGCGTTTTGAAACGTGTATGCGTTATAAACGCGTACGCGCTATTAAACGTGTATGCGTTCGTAACGCGTACGCGTTTTATAACGCGTACGCATTTTAGGTTCGGGTACCCGTTCCTCAGCGCGTACGCGTTCGGATTTAGGTTCGGGTACCCGTTACGTAATGCGTACGCGTTTTGTGTGAAATTTTTTTTGTTGCCCGAAATTTCCCCTCTTCGTGTACTCAACTTCTTGCTTTTACCCTCAAATCAATCCAAAATAAAAGACAAAGTCCAAAATCAAATCAAACATCAAAACCAAAGTCCTAAAGTTTAGTATCCTCTTCAAGGTTTCCTAAGAGTTCCAATCATTCACCATTCATTTGTATCTCATCATATCATCACCATCCTTTGATCCTCAACATATTATACTTTCGTTTTTTTACCTAAAGTTTAGATCAATCCAAGGAATTAAAGGTTCACCTCCCATTCCTGAAAATTGATCCTCATTTTATGGTCCTAACTAGATCTCAACACAAGAAGAACATGGAAACACACAAAGAAACATCAAATTTGAGTGACTTAAGTCAAACCACTCCTGAAGTAAATCTCATTGGATCAAGCAATCCCCTACCCAATCTTCCTCTAGCATCACAAGATACTCAAGAGGAAGGTCAAGTAGAAGACATCACCAATAATGTCTTAGGGATGACACAAGATGAAATTATGGAAATGGTCCAAAATCTCGAAACTCATAGAATTGTAAATGTCATGATGAAACTCAATCCTTCACAATACATGCTAGAATTGGAAAAATAAGGGGCTAAACTCCCTTCCGATTTTGATGTAAGCACTATTGTGGAGAAGCCTCTTGGGATCATGCCCCCAATATCATCCACACCTCCATTTCAAAGCATCACTCAAAGCATCCCACAAATCACATCATCCATTTCTCCAAATCAACCCATTGTTAACAAGGGAATCTCATTGCTTTATGCATTACAAAAACACTCGGCCCCTTGTGAACAACCAAGATTTGGATGCGAACACCATCTTGGGTCAATTCATCCCATTGAATCCGCTACACCCATATGTTCCACTTACCTTTCAAGAACCCAATGACCCATCATCATCTTTTCACGCAACACCTCTCAACACACAAACCTCTCTCCCTATAACTTCACAAGGAGAAGGTGGGCTATTTGGACCAAGGGGCATCTTTGACCCCTCATCATCATCATTTTTCCAAGGGAACACAACACCCAATTTTCCACCATTTATGCCTTTTCCATTAACATCCACATCACCCCTCAGTTTAGGGCTACCTCCTTTACCACCCCTCAATCAAAATCAAAACAACCCCCCAATCATCAATCAAAACATCATACTGAATCCTTCGATCTTGCCATCGATATCACAACAACAGATGGAAACCATCCAAGCAACGCAAGAAATCACCACACCATCCATAAATGTGGTCTCTCAAGGACCCAACATATCAATTGCACCATCCACCACACAAGTCCCCACCATCAATACAACAATACCTCTCATCACAACAATAAACACCATTCCAAATCTGCCACCACCACCACCACCAAGACCAAACATGACCAATCAATATAGCATCATGTTGCAAGCAGTGCAACAGGCCTATCAAAAGGCCTTTCAATAATTCCAAGTGCAACAGGCACAAAATACACAAGTTGCACAACAAGCGGCTCAACAAGCACAAGCAGCACAAGCCGCACAACAAGCGCAAAAAACACAGCAAGCACAACAGGTTGTTTAAGCCCAAGCCTTATTACAACAACAAGAAGCTACCCAAGTTGTGCAAGCCGCTCAAGCTGCACAAGTCGCTCAAGCTACACAAGCTGCATAGGCTACCCAACAAGCACAAGTCTAGGCTCAAGCACAAGCTCAAGCTCAAGCCCAATACCAATCTTAGCAAGCGCAAGCACAAGCTCAATACCAGGAACAATTGCAAGTAGCCCAACAAAAAGCATATCAACAAACCTTACAATAGTACCAAGTGCAACGAGAAGCAACATTACTAGTCCAACAATAGGCATTATTGGCGCAACAACAACAAGACCAACAACAAGCGTTGTTGGTGCAACAACAGAAAGACCAACAACAAGCATTGTTGGCGCAACAAAAAATGTAGGCATATCAGCAAGTCTTGATCACACAACAGAGCTTGCAACAAACTCCCACCAACATACCTAACACTCCATTGGTCACTCGAAGAAATCCTCCACTTCAAAACACATTCATTCCACCCCCCAATCCACAAAACGATGTAACAACACAAATCAAGTTGCTCTCGCAGCAAGTGCTAGATCTTCAGTTAGGGAAAACCACAAAGGAACCAAGCAACTTGTGTCCCTATCCATTTGACAGGAGCCTTGCAATGGTCTCGTTCCCAAAGGGGTTTAAAATCCCTAAATTCAACAAATACCATGGAACAGGAAACCCTGAAGATCACATCAGGGAATTCCAAGTACATTGCATGGAGGTTGCATATGAAAATACATATCTGATGCGGCTATTTCCTTAGAGTTTGGCTAGCCCCACCATGGAATGGTTCTCTCGCCTACCTCCTGGCATCAAAAAGTTCCAAGAGATTATAGACGCATTCATAAAAAATTATGCCTTCAATATCAATATGGATGTCAATCTAGAAGAACTGTCAGCTCTTAAACAAGCTAAGGTGGAATCATTCGCTTCCTTCTTGCAACGATGGCGATCCAAGGCTAACAAGAGCAAATGGGCCATGCCAGAAGAACAACAAGTTTGCACCATCATTGCTAATCTTGTAAAAACCTTGGCATTCCATCTCATGGTGCAATGTATCGCCACTTATGACCAACTGATCCATAAGGCGCTTAGCATCAAACAAGCCCTTATTTCACAAGGGGGAACACCCACATATCCAGAACATCAAGACAGTCTCCCTTCCACCCACTATAACAAAAAACCACACACATGGGTGAAAAAAAAAATGTCACTAATGATGGTGTGGTGAACACCAAGGTCATAATCAGTGCTCCAAAACAAAACACCCAAACATACCAACAACCACAAGGCAACAATAAAAACAACACACAAGCTAACGCAGTATCACAAAAACTACCCAATAATCAAGTCAACAACTTGAATAATCAAGGGGGACCACTACAAAATAGAAATCCCCCCAAGCGTAAGTACACCACCCTTGGGGAACCAATTGAATCAGTCATGAAGAAACTAATAAACAAAAATCTCATCAAAATTTCCATGTATGAGAATTATCAGGAACCCCAAGTGAAACCACCATGGTATAATGAAAACCATCTTTGTGATTTTCACAAAATCAAGGGGCACACAACAACCATCTGTATGAGAATGAAAAATCTGATTCAATATCTCATCGATGACAAGGTCATAAACATTGAGCAACCAGCTGGAAATCAAGACTTAAAAATATACACCAATCCAATGTCAGATCATAACCAAGGGAAAAATCATGGAAAAACCAAGTATGCCAATGTGAACCATGTATATGATCATGTTGTTGCATCCATAGATGAAATGGTTGTCATTGTCATTAATATCAAGGGAGCCAAAGCTGATTGTGGAGTCATCACATGCAGCAGCAAGGTCACCATTGTTGGACTATCACAACCACCTAGGGCATCCACCTCCAATCTGAAATTTGTTCCTAATGGCTATAATTCCCTAGACCAGTTGAAAAGAACCCCTGCTCAGATCTCCATCATGGAGTTGCTGAAGATATCACCCGCACATAGAAAAATCCTAAAAGAAGCATTGGCTTCTTCCACTATCTCTGCAGATTTAAATGTTGACCAGTTCCAAGCTACAGTTGGAAATATCACCACCCCAAGTCTCCTAACATTCTCCGATCAGGACTTCCTTTCCCAAAAATCTCACAATTGCACACTCCACCTTGAAGTCCTAGTTCATAAAAACAAAGTCAAAAGTGTCTTGGTGGATGAAGGTGTAGGTCTAAACATTTGTTCCCTCAAACTAATAAAGAATCTAGGATTCTCAGAGGATGCCATTGAAAAGGGTAAGGGAATCAGAATCAGAACATATGACGATCAGGAAAGAGTATCTCAAGGCACTATTTAGCTCCCAATTCAAGTAGGGCCAAGCATTATGGAAACCACATGCCAGGTCCTTGACCTTGATTTACCTTATAACATTCTTCTAGGGCATCCATGTATACATGGGATGCAAGCAGTCGCTTCCACCTTCCATCAATGTGTCAAGTTCCCATATTAAAATCAAGAGGTCACGACCCATGGTGACCCTAGACCCTTTGCTTACTGCAAGAGCCTAGAAGCAAAATACTACAAAATCCCCCAAGTCCCAAAGAGTGATGAAGACCCTACCACTCTATATATAGGCCCAGCTACATTAGCCTTCACCTCTGAGAGAAAGACACCCGCCATCCCTAATATATCCAAAATCAAGGTCATTATCCAAGACAATGGGTGTGGGGATTACAGAATGAAGAAAATTTCTTTCATCATAGGCGAGTTATCTCAATCTCCTAGGACTCACGGTCAACCCTAACCAGCTAAAACATCATCCCATACCTTCAAAGTAGAACCCTCTAGATTCAGGTCTTGGGGATATCTAAGTTGGGAAATAGTAGATGAAAGAGACATATCCAATCTCCTATATCGAGATGAAAGGAATGTGCTTGATCTTCTAATGGATGAAAGCAACAAAGGTCTACTAATGATGCTAGGTATGGGCTATGATAGAAACAAGAAACTCGGGCAGAATAACAATAGCCTATTTGAACCCCTTGTCGCTGAGAAGTGCGTAAGAAATCTTGCTCTCAAATGTACCCCTCTAAAGGTGACCATACTTGAAAAAGCGACCCCGATTAAGAAGTTCAAAACTCCCCCTCAACAATCATCATCCACCCTTCAATTACCCATGTCTACAGGTCAAGTCATAGAAAAATTTACCTTTGACATAACTGATGTGTGTAGTAGTGATGAGGATCCCATAACTAACTTGCCTATGCTTTTCAAATATTCCTCCCTGATCATGATTAGTACCTTGTCTTTTGAGACCAACGACCATCAAACCCATGAAATAAACCTAGTCTACCCTCAACTCATTGATTACAACCAACGAGGACCATCAATTCTAGACACATTTGAAAAGGATGAGGCACTCTCAAAATTCATGGGACTGCAGGATGTGATACCCTATGGAGATCACAAGGCTAGGTTTGATTTCATACTAGACACACAAGCTTATTAAAGGGAAACGATTGTATCATTCAATCACAAAAGTGAAAATCTGATAATAATCTCTAGGTATTTGAGTGAAAACCACACTGTGGCACTCTTTGACCTGAAAATAGTAAAAATAAAGGATGCATCCAACGGTGAAAACCTCTTTGAGGCACCAGAGGATGAAGGATTCAATCTTCCTCTCAGTGCAATTTGTCAAGATAATTCAGGGGTTCTAGTAGAGAAGTGCAACCCAATCAACCTAGGAACAAAGGAAATACCACACATAACATTTTATGCCGAGTCACTTCTCACAGAAGAATAGGAACTTCTGGCTACATTCCTAAAAGAAAGAAAAATAAACTTTGCATGGACCTATGCCGACATGCTTAGGCTTGATCCAGACATTGTGGTTCATCACCTAGTTGTATACCCCAGAGCCAAACTAGTGAGACAAAAGCTCAGAAAGATGCATCCCCAGATAGAATTGTTGGTCAAAATGGAATTGTAGAAGCTCCTAGATGCAGGGTTCATATGGCCAATCGATTATCCAGAGTGGGTCGCAAACCTTGTACCTATTTCAAAGCCCACTGGGGGCATCCACACCTGTACGGATTTTAGAGATCTAAATAAAGCATGTCCCAAGGATGGCATTCCATTGCCAAACATTGACATTATTGTGGATATGACAGCAGGACATGAGATGCTATCGTTGATGGATAGATTCTCAGGCTACAACCAAATCATGATAGAAAAAGATGACCAACATAAAATGGCCTTCACTTACCCATGGGGGACATATTGCTGGAATATGATGTTGTTTGGGTCGAAGAATGCAGGAGATACCTATCAGAGGGCCATGACACTAATCTTTCATGACATGATCCACAAAAATGTGGAAGATTATGTGGATGATATATTGGCCAAATCAAAGAAAATGTGAGATCACATCGCAACCTTGGGCTCCATCTTTGATAGGTTAGAGGAATACAAAGTTAGACTCAATCTAAAGAAGTGTGTCTTCGGGGTACAGTCAGGAAAGCTCCTCGGGTATATCGTGTCAATGAGAGGGATTGAAATAGATCCTACTAAGGTCAAGGCCATCCTCGCAATGAGGCACCGAAAACATTGAAACAACTCAGAGGTTTGCAAGGAAGACTCTAGTCCATCTATCGATTCATAGCACAACTAGTAGACAAGTCCATCCCATATTCTCATCTACTCCACAAGGGGGTAGAATACAAGTGGGACGATAAGTGTGATCAAACCTTCAATGAGATCAAGGAATACTTACTCACACTGCTAGTCCTCATGCCACCAATTCCAAGCAAACCCTTGATATTATACATATCAACAACAATAATGGCTCTCGTCTCTCTCCTAGCACAACATGATGAAAATGGAAAAGAGAGAACCATCTATTATATTAGTGTAACTATGGTGGGCCATGAAATAATCTATACATCCATTGAGAAAGCTTGTTTAGCAGTTGTATTTGCAGCACAAAATTTCAGACATTACATGCTAGCCCATCAAATAAAGCTCATTGCAAAGATAGACCCCCTTAAGTACCTACTTTCTAAAGAAACTCTTATAGGGCGAATAGCTAAGTGGGTTATGATTTTTACAAAGCATGGCATTGAGTATGTGGAACACAAGGCCATCAAAGGACAAGCAATTGTAGATCAATTGGTCGAGGAATCGATATACTTAGAGAATCCACTTGTCTCATAATTCCCTGATGAATCAATCTTCTACCTAAGTGTAGCGGATCACTGGAAAATGTACTTTGATGGATCCTACATGCAACATGCATTGGGAGCAGGGATCTTCTTCATCACCCCACAAGGGAATTGCATTCAAAATTCATACAAACTATCTTTCCCTTGCACAAATAACATCGCAGAATATGAGGTTCTTGTCATAGGGTTAAGAATTATGGTGCAATGTCAGATAATGGCACTTAAGGTCTACGGAGATTCACAGCTCATAATCAGCCAGGTCAACAATGAGTATCAAACAAAGGATGACAAGCTGACTCCATATAAGAAATTGGTGGAGAGTCTCAAGGATTTCTTCATTGATATCACATTCAAGCAGCTACCAAGAGAAAACAACATAGTGGAAGATGCAATGGCTACAATTGGATCACTCTTAGATGTCCCATGCAATATTCCAAAGCAATTATTCCTCGTAGAGAAAATTCTCATGCCTACATTTGAGGTACCAGAGTTTGAATTTGTGTGTGAAATCGTTGGTCCCGGTGATCCCTAGTATCATGATATATACACTTACCTAAGAATTGGAGTCCTCCCTACCGACATAACCTCAAACCTCAAGAGAGCCTTTTTCAAGAAGTCATCTCATTTTTTCATCCTAGGAGATACCCTTTACCATAGAAGCATTGAAGGAACCCTCTTACGTTGCTTAATTGCTGAGGAGGCATTGATTGCCTTAACCGAGGTACATAACAACATATGTGGTTCACATTTTAGTGGTATGACCTTGGCCAAGAAACTATTAAGGATAGGGTATTATTGGCCTACAATGGAAAGAGAAGCACACGACTATGTCAAAAGGTTTCTACAATGTCAGGAGCATGGGGACCTCATCCATGCATCGGCTCAAGAGCTCCACCCGATTGTCACACCTTGGCCTTTTTCATAGTGGGGGCTCGATCTCGTTGGAAAAATCACCCCTACCTCGTCCAATGGCCATAAGTTCATCATCGCTGCTACTGAATACTACACAAAGTGGGTAGAAGCCATTCACATGACCTATATCACAAGAAAGCAGATATCAAAGTTCATCCTGAACTACTTGATTTGTTGTTATGGTGTCCCTCAAGAATTAGGATGTTCACGACCTATGTCACAAGTTTAATATCCAACATCGCTTTTCAACCCCATACTACCCCCAAGGAAATGACCAAACTGAGGCTACAAATAAGACTATCTTAAAAATCCTCAAGAAGACAGTCAATGAAGTTGGTCGTGATTAGCACCTCCAATTGAATCCTACCCTATGGTCCTATTAGACAAATATCTGCACACCAGCAAGTGCCACCCCCTTCTCCCTGGTCTACGGATTAGAAGCCATATTACCCATTGAGATCGATCTCCCATCACTGAGAATATCACTGCAAAATCTCATCACAGATGAGGATTATCGGGTGTCAAGATTAAATGAGCTAGAATTACTAGATGAGTGGTGCATGGCTGCCTTAAACCATTTGCAAGTGTATCAAAATTGACTCAAGTAGAGTTATAACAAGAAGATCAGAAGTCAGATCTTCCAAGTTGGAGAACTTGTGCTGAAGGAGAATCAGAAGAACATTCCAAATCCAGATGGCAAGGGAAAATTTGAACCCAATTGGTTGGGACCTTTCATCATCACAACAAGTTACAAGTCAGGGGCATATCAGCTATCAACACCCGAAGGGGAACCTCTGCAAGAGCCCATGAAAAAGTCCCATCTCAAAAAAATTTATGCCTAGATTTGTTGGGGTATAAAACCAAAAATACAAAAAAATGAGAAAATGTCTTGAAAAAATGGTCATCCTGATGAAAAACTAGCAAACATATGTCTTGGTGACAACAAAAATATCAAAAAATAAAAATAAAAAATCCAAAAAAATTAGAAAAAGGATTAAAAAACAGTAAAGAGAAAAATTGTCCTATAGTGAAAACCAATTTGGTGGCGCTTTGGGCAAGTACCTTGGTGAAAACCTGGAAAACAAGCGCCTTGTGTAAATAAGCACTTTCCATCCATCATCCATCCATCACATTCCATCTATCACCTTTTGTCACCCATCTGCATTCGTATCATACCTTGATCCTGTGTGCACATCATGATCCCTCCTAGTACTACTCGACCCATTCTTAAGGTCAGTTTGTCCTACCTATATTAGAGTAGTCTATTGCTTCACATTGGGGGCATGTTCTTATCGGATCAAATTCGTGTACATTCTTGAAGTCTCCTAAAATGAAAAAATCCAAAAACATCAAAAAATCAGAAATTTCAAAAACATCAGAAAATCTAAAAAATTCATAAAATCCAAAAATCCAAAAAAATTCAAAACATCCAAAATCCAAAAATAGGTCAAAAAGTCAGTCAAAAAGTCAAAATAGAGTCGTTTTGTCGAACTACGGGTCTCTGAGCTCTGAACTTAGGCAAGGTTGATCTTTGATCATCCCCCGAGATACTTAGGTCAGTCCTTTAGGAGTCTGTCATAATAAACTAGCAATCGATTTGTTCATATCTCATCAATAATCAAGTATGTGTCAGTCGAACTACGTGGTCTTTGCATGTATAACGTAGGCAAGGCTAATATGTTGATTAGCCCCCGAGGCCCCTAGGATAGGTCTTTAGGTTATTCTCTTGGTCAAAATCTTAGAAAACCCCAAAACATTGGAAATTTTGAAAATCAAAACATTTGTAAAACATCTTGAAAATATGAAAAACAACCTCAAAACATTTTTAAAACATCAAAAACATTCAAATATTTGAAAAAAAAATCCACCCATCCCATTTCGCAATCACCTGAAATAAACCTCCACTCACAATAAATCAATCATCATCCTCAACCTTTAGTGAAATAGTCAAAAGCAAGTCTAGCAGGTTAAAAGTGAAAACTCAAAATGTCAAAGTCTCAAGTCTAGGTTAGTAGGTAAACAAGTTGTCAACTCTTGGTACTAATAGCTCATCATCCAATCAATCCCAAAATCATTTGATAACATCATGTCCTAGGATGCATCCTTCCTACAATGGAAATCAACATCATGCATCACCGTAGTTTAGTCTTGGCTAGCAATATGAAGAACATTAGCTTGTTTTTTTGTTGTATCTTTGTCTTTTGGCTTATCTTATTGCGCTCATTTCGATGACCTCTCGATGATGTCCAAAACGAAGGGATTTAGAGAGAAAGAAATGGGGCAATGATCATTATCTTTTTATCTGTTGTGCTTGTTGGATATTCTTGTAATATAACCTTGGTCATGCATGCTTTGTTTAAGTGTAGGGAGGATGTTTTAGGTGTCTTTTTGACCACATAGGAAGGCTTGCCTTTCTATGTTTTGGTCTGAGATGCTAGGAATATCTAAACTGCATTTTGGATAAGGTTTTGTATGTCAGGTGTGAACAGGAGTACTCCTATCAATTTGTCAATTCAAAGTCCATCACACTAGGTACAACGCCATCCTAATTCTTTATACGTCGATGCATCGTACCTACGTGTGTTATCAAGCATAAGGTAAGTATCCCTTTTAAAATCCCAATTCCTAATAAGCAAATCATCATCATCATCATCGTCATCATCTTTTGACTTGTTGGATTCTCTTATTTCTTCTTGCTTCTCTCCGCACTAGCATGGTACCATGAAAATTAATCACAAATCGTTGCCAATGCATCCATCCTACATCCACAAATCATCAACATGTTGCATATCATTCACATGCATTACATTTTCATCATTGCATAATATATATTTGTTAGTCTAAGCATCTCATAAACCATACATTTACATAATACATCCATTGCATAATCATATAGGCATCATCACATCATCCATCTCAAATGCAGTGCATCATCATTTTAAGTTGTTTAGGATAATATAGATTGGTTATTCTAAGCATCTTAAAACCATCTGATTTGCATCATCATCATAACTATCCATACGTCCATCTTGAACCTCTTTGTTGCGAGATTGACCCTCAAATCAAACTTTTTGCTTGATCCCTTGAGGGGGTAGTGTACCAGTATACTTCTTTCCACTAGGGCATCCAAAAAAATAAAATAAAAATTAAATTTGACCACGGCAAGATTATTCTTTGAACCAATGCAACAGGTACATTGCTTCAAAGAGGGGAAAAATGTAGACACGTAAAATATACATGCATCTGATCTAGATTCACTAATTTCAATTTGTCCTTAACCATCCTCTACTAACCATTTCAATCGAATAATCTTTATCTGATTAAAATTCATCATATTTCCTCTTTTAATTAAATAAATCAATTTTTATTTAATTAAATCATATTTCCCCTTCTAATTAGATAAATCAACTTTATCTAATTAAATATATCATTCTATTTGATTAAATCATTCTATTCTTCTATGTAATTAAATAAAACAAGTTTATTTAATTAATCTCTAAAGTCATCTCTTTAATTAAATAAATCAATTTTATTTTATTAACTTCAAATGTTCTTCATTTAATAAATCAAATGTCATGTCAACTAATCTCTATCTAAAGTTAATTAAATCTTAATTAACTTGAAATCTAATCTTCCAATTCTCTAGATTTTACAACTTGCACAATAAATCAATTTATTTGATTTATTATTTCTTCTATTTTCATTCAAAATGGCATCTTTATGGAATATGCTTCAAATTTTAAATCTCCCCCCAAAAGGGACTTTTCCTCCAACATGGCATTAACTCCTCTTACATTGTCTCTTACATGTCTCCAATTTGGCATTTAAGACACTTTCTTCTTCCTCAACAAGCCAACTTTCAAAAGTTCAAATTTCCACCTAATATCATTTATGGGTACAATGACCAAAATGTGCTCATTCCTTCCTCCATTGACATGTTGACAAGTGTCATCTTACCATTGGTTTGTCTTTTGTCCCACATTCTTCCATTCTTTTCATTTCTCCATCATTCTTTCCTATAATTAGAGCATCTCTCTATTGCTTTAGGATCCACAATCTTAGGCACAAGTTCATTATTTCCATTTGAACTCATAGAATCTTCAAGGCATTCTCATCATCTAGCTTTTCAAGGGTTGGGAAAGGGCTACTTTTCACATCAAAGTAGCACCAATCCACTATGGGATAGGTATAAACATGCTTTTTTACATGCTTGCAATTAGTTTCTTTCATCTTTTGTTGTTTAGTTTGTATCCTTAAGTATGTTTGAACATCTCATAGGAGCACTTAGTTTGCTTGTTTTAAACTAACCCATAACTTATGTGTGTTGAATTTGAAGCTATTGTGCAAATTATGTGCTTACACTACCTAATGGTTTTTATCCTCAAATGTAGTAATCTATTATTGATAATTTAACTCTTGTGTGGGTCATATATGTAATGATAAGATTCTGCACTCTTCAAAACTAACACGTAAAATTGGGAAATAATATTTAGTGAATCCAAAGTTAAAGTAACTACCACCATATTCCTCCACCTCTATCATGAATTAATATGAAAAATAATATCAAAATTCCTAAGAGAATCTAAATATAAACTATTTCTCTGTTTACACCCTAGGCATATAAGTACACCCTCCAAGAGTGTTTGGGAAACATAACATATATATAATTTTGGTAAGGTTAAGGACACCCTAATGCTAACATTATCCCACTTGATATTATACATTATAAATACATCAATAGGAAATGTAAATAAAATTATTTACAAGATTCAAGGCCCATGGTCTTCCTAAATTAAGAAAATTTATCCCTAGTTGTTGTCTTCATGAGGGAGACTATAAAATTCTTTTGATTCTCAACCTTATATATCAATACCTTATCATTATCTATTTTTTTTACAAAAGGTGATACTAAACATCAACATGATCAGTAAAAGCCTAAAACATGGGATTCCTAGCCAAAAAAATAGTACTCAAACTATTACAACCATTTCTAACAACCCTACATATGAATCCAATACATATACAAAGTCTTTATAACCAAAATTTGTCCTTAGAGGCATGTGTAGTAGCCATAAATTATTATTTGGTAATGAAAAGAGAAACCATGGGATACCTATTACTTATTTAACTCACTACACTACTAGACAAAGAAAACACATGGCCATTAGTGGATCTTCAACTATTCAAGTCACCTACCTATTTTGCATCCACAAATCTATGTGTGTTCAATGAAATCCACATCATCATTACCATGATAACAAAAGTAGTCATATAATTCACATGAAAATAATTGAAAATAATCCTAAAATAATTTTTATTCTCCTTACCAAGGATAAACAAAAATATTCTCAAAACTCCCACTACTTAGGTGATTATTAGTGAGTTCAAAACTTATCTTTTTGGAACATTTTGATATATAGGATTTTGGGGTACAAAATGCATTCTTAGTATGGAGATCAATAGGGTTTGAGTACATAAAAAATATTTATGGTAATATTCTAAACATTATCATTAACATACAATATAATATTTAGAATATTACCATCAATAATTTTTACATAAACATAATAATCTTCCTAAACTCAATTTAAAAGCATCAAATTCTTAGTACTACATCTTGGGTGACTATTTTAGACCATATAATGATCATTTCAACCCAAAAACTAAGTTTATATTTTCCTTCACAACAAATATTTTAAGCTATTGCATAAAAATATTCTCCTAAAGATACCCATACAAAAATCAATCTTAAGATCCATTTTCTCAATACAAAAATAGTAAGCTACAACAATATATATTAAGAATCTAATCGAGGTTAAATTAGAAATAAGAGAGGAAAAATTGTTGAAATTGACTCCATCTATCTAAGAGTATCCCTTGGTCACCAATCTAGAATTGTACCACCCTAACCATCCACTTGCACTAATTTTCTTCTTATGCACTCACTTGTAATCAATTAGATTTCTCCCCTTGAGAAAACTAACAATAGTATAGGTTTCAAAATTAATTAAAGGGAATCATCTCCTCCTAAATGTCTTGAATCCAAGATTCACTATCCTTTGGAAATATAGAAACTCCTTAAAATATCTTGGTTCATCATCAATACTCAAGGGAGGGTGCAAAAAGATGGGGGGCCAAAAAGTGGCCAACCATCTTTAATTTTTTTTTAAATTCATAACTTGTGTAAACAAAAAAAGGCAACATTCAATCATTCATGTTTTTTTGTTTTCCTGCTAACCTGTAGCCTTCAAACTCTCAAGAGCGCACTCATGTTATTGGAGAGAAATTTCTTCACTAAATCGTTGTTGAATCTTCACCAAAATTCCGCCATGACGTCAAGGAGATCAAAGGAGTAAGTTTTGATTTTTTTTATGTGAATTTGTTTCTAAATAGGTAGATTTAATAAGTTTTTTGATGTAAATTTATTTAATTTATAGGAAATTATAATCAACCTCCTTCTCCTCAAAATCCTCCTTCACCTCAACCCAAAATACCTATTAAAGAATAACCCCAGCAAACACCTCCAAAAATTCCTCAATATACTCCAAGAACTCAAGAAAATATAATGGGGCAAATTGAAAACAACAAAAAACAAATTGAGGATATAATTGAAAGGTTGAAAGATCATGTAAGCTCAACCTCACATAGAGCCACACTTTCTCAATCACTTGAATCGATGTTATCAAACGTAGATTCAATTAGAAAGCAAATAACTAGTTGGTTGGATAAGAGAAGAGTGTATAGATAATTTTATGCTAATAAATTATCCTATAAACAAGTGAAAGATGAGAAAATTACAAAATTTGACTTGTGTTCCCTATTCACAAACCCTAAAACAAATCAACATTTACACCCTTCAAGCAAGAGGTTCTAGGTATCCATTGGTGCAACCACCAAGGGATAAAGAACCATTTTTGGTAGAGGTGTTGGATGGTTTTTAACCATCCACCATGCAACAACAATGAGGTGCCGCAATATTTTTTGAGGAAACTCTACTGTGAGTTTATCCTCAATAAAATCCCAAATTTTTTTGATATGTGGTACTTCTAGGGTAGAGGTGGAGGCTCGACATAGGATAGAGCGGGGACATGTCTTGACCCACAACAACTATAGAGATGAGCACTCACTAGACTATTATATGAGCATGTGTATATCCCTTCCTTTGTGAAGGAGAGTGTTGAGATCAAGACACTGTAGTTGATTAGTTCCTTGACCTAGAGCATCATACAACATGCTAGTCCTATAGCATAGGATGAGTGGGGTGAGTCTTCAGGTAGTAGAGTTCCACCTCATATTTTTTAGGCTTGCGGGACACCCTATGGTTATGACCCCACACATAGTTAGGATGCAGGTGTGTAGGGTACATCTACAACCAATTAGATGGTGATGATAGATTCCCTCCTTAATGAGGCATTTGTCCTTGATAGTCAGGTAAATGTTAGTAAGTTCATTGAATTTAATTTATTAAATTTCATTTTTGAAATGCAAGATTAACTAAATTAGTTTAATGATTATAATGACATTTCAAGGTCATAACATTCATTCAATTTTCAGCGGTCCTTCACCTCCTATTACGTGATGACATGTATTGTCGAGGTATATAACTAGTAAATAATTATAAATATTGCATGTGAATAGCATTGTTATACAAATGGTATTCTTATATTTGGTTTTGGTTGTTGAATAGATTAATCTTGGAGATTTGATGGAATCACCTCCCAGTGGAGGTGGACATCGAAGCTTCACTTAGGTAATAAAATAAAGAGTTTAACCAATGAATTATAGAAAATATATTTTTGTAGTTTATATTCATATATTGCATTGCACATCTTTCAAACTCAAATAATTAATTCACATTGCATAACTAATAACTATGGATTCTTGGAAACAATATATCGAATCATAATAGTAAGCAATAGCATAGACAAGGTAGTGAATTGTTTGAAAAAATTCCTCCAAGAAATGTGGTCCCATGGTGATGTGCATCACCATGAGACCACATTTCTTTGAGGCATTTTTTTCAAATAGTTCATTGCCTTGTCTATGCTACCACATTTTCCATACATTTCTACCAAATAATTTTATCAAACAATTATTTTCCTTGTTGCTATGGCTAATAGCCTAAAACAAGTGCTTTTGAACAATCTATGGATTCTTGGAAAAAATCTACCAAAGCATAACAGTAAGAAATAGCATAGAAAAGGAAATGAACTATTTGAAAAAATACCTCAAAGAAATGTGATCTCATGGTGATTTCCATCACCATGAGACCACATTTTTTTGAGGCATTTTTTCAAACAGCTCACTGCCTTGTCTATGCTACCACATTTTCCATACATGTCTACCAAATAATTTTATAAAAGTATACTCAAATTTGTTTCAAATAATTCACTGCCTTGTTTATGCTACCACATTTTTCATACATGTCTACCAAAAGACTCAAAATTTTGTTGACTATCTCATACATCATAAGCCATGACCTGTATCACTATTCTAGTTTTTGTAATTGAATAATGTTGTTTATTTTCAAATGATGCAGATGGAGACACCTCCCGATGTTCATATGGAAATAAAGCATGGTCTATCTTTTGCAATTGATAACTCGATGCCTTTTATGACGATATGAGGCAGGTTAGTAAATTTTAAATTACATTTGTTGGTATAGTTGTTTATTACTGAAAAATCAAATGATTATTGATTTATAGTTTAACTTCTATTTGGATGGCTTGTATAGGACATTAGAATGCCACAACATGAGCTTGTTTCTATGGAAAATGAGGAGAGAGATAATTTGGAGGCGGTAAGTGATTATTTTGTTAAATATTTCATTTTTTAAAATGAAATTTCTATACTTTTTTATTATAACAGTTAAGGCTCCACAATGAACTAAATAAGAGGATCAGCCCTTAGGTTTTAAGTAGACCATTCTCATATGCATCTCCATCCCCTCGAAGATCAAAGGCCACCTGTGATCTATTTTCTTCGCCTAGAGGGGAATGACTTTTTATTGGGTTCCTTTGTTTGTATACCTATATGGCATTTGTGGACTTATATGTTTTATTGCATATAGTTGGAATTTTATGGCTATATGGCATTCTTGTAAGCCTATATGGCTATGTTGTATATATGTTATATCGACATATATTGATGTATGCCTATATGGCTATTTGGTTAATACACATCTTTTTTATTGATGGTGCCCATATTTACATTATAAATCCATGCTTTAATGAATATTTGTAGATGGTTTACATTAACTATTTAAATTCCAATTGTATAACATGCACTCTTCCTTTATATAATTGTAAATTTATAAAGTTTGAACATTATTCTCCTCTAAGATTATTGAACATTAAATCAATCATATGAATATAATAATGCATGATGCAATCTAACACCTAGGTCTCTCTACCACTACACATCTAATACCATACTCTCTATGATCATTGTAGCATGGTAAGGAAATTCATGTAATTATACAATAAAATTTCAAGTATGCAACTAAAAATGAGCAAGATATTATTACATGTGACCTCATACCTCTAGAAATTTTTTATATAATTCTTGGAAGACATCTACCATTCCATGTATACTCCATGCTTCCTATGTATACTTCATGTGTTCAGGTGTATGATTCATGCTTCCTATGTATACTTCATGTATTATGTGTATTCACATGTATGCTTCATGCTTCTTGTGTATACTTCACATATTATGTGTATT
>VDFB02255181.1:0-10478 GCA_007258455.2 Sequoia sempervirens
TGTAATGATGAAAGCCTGATGAAATGCTCTACATTCCTCTAGAAGTAAAGTGTTGGCCTTGAGGTTTTGTAGAAATGATCAATAATGTCAAATGTACACTACTAAGAATCTTTAGGTGTTTTGGTGTTCTGCAAGATCATTTTTTGAATAATAGTGTGTTATAGTTTGTTTAGAATGCTTTGTTCCTATGTATTAAGTAGGTTTCTTCTCTTGTGGTAGCATATGATGATCAATTTATTTAGCATAAGTTTGATGAGATATTGTGCATAAAGTAGAATTCTTTCATCTTGATCCGCACATTGGTTTTGGTTTCTCCCTGGTGGTGTAAATTCGAATAGTGATAGTGTTGATGTTATTGATACTATTTGGGTCAACACGACTTGTTTCCTTCATCTACAATTGGTCTTGATCAATTAATCTTGCTTTAGAGAATGTGTTTGTGATGCATTTGGGCTCCGACATAGTTTATGATGATCCAAAACTAAATCCTTTTTATTTTGGATGTGATTTGGAGCCAACCTATGCAATATCAATTATTTTATCAATGGTCATCTTGGAGCTAACTTAATTGATTTTTTATGTTATTGCAAAGGATATTTATAAAAGGACAAACCATTTGTGAAAGGATGTGTGTGTGTTGAAGATGTGTTAAGTAGAATATTAAAAATGAAGTGTGTGAAATCTATGTAATTATGTGATTTTGTGAAAAAGGGACTGCAACATCAATATAAGTCATATGCTTCTTCCATAGCAGTTCAAGTTCCTATTTTTATTATAATCTTTTGTATCATGCTCTGAGATAGCAAGTCTCATCGGTTCCTTTTGTATCTTTCTCTAAGGTTGTACATCTTAGTTTTCAAGTCCATAGGCAATGGGCCTTAACAACATTGCAATTCTTGTTAGCAGTGAGCTACATATATTGTGACTTAATTCTCACTGTGGATTTTCCCTCATTGGGTTTTCAACATTAAAATATTGGTGTCTTTGTGTGATGCATGTGTTATATCTTGCCATTTTCTATTTATGTGATGTGTTGTTAATATGTAAATAAAATGATTAAGTTTTAAGTTATGTTGACTCACCCCCCTTCTCAACACGACATTGTGTTCAACAGTAGGGCTTTGAATGCAACAATGGAAAATGGATCTTCAAGCTTCCTTCAATCCTCTTCAAACCTAAAACCTACACATTCAAAGAGGGGGAATTTTGTGCAATTTAGGGGCTTTCCTTAGTCAAACCTTGTGTTAGTGTTTCCACTTCCACAATGCCAATGTCAATGATAAACAAATAAATGATAGGAAGGAATGATGAAATCGTAAAGTGTTGTAACTCACCACCCTTTAATGGCTTCCTTTAAGGATTGAATTCATGCACATCACTTCAAGTTCTTGTATTTTTTCTTTCTTGATTGCTTGAATTTCTTGGAGATCTACAACAAGGGTTAGCCTTCACAAACAATGATAACATAAATATGCATAAACTCACATAAGACTTGACATGATTTTTGGATCTTGAATTGTTGTAATAAAGCTCTAAAATGCTACTCTTGACTTGCTTGATAGTGCTCTTGACAATAATTTTCACCTCTTGCTTCTTGTTATTACTTGTTAGATTTCAAATAATGTAATAACTAGGTATTCATAGGCATTTATTAAATTCCCTACAAATTAAATTCCAATAGCTGGCATTTGCAAGTTGAATTTCAAATTTTAAAATGTCGACACCGACATATTCAAATTTGGATCTCGAAAAAATAGGGGGACTCAAACGCCCAAGGACATCCCAATCCTGACCCTATTTTCTAGGAAATAGGGTGTCAGGGGAAAAACATTAAATAAATAATTTTGTTCAATCCTTGCAATTTCTCAAAAAATGATAAAAATACGCTTAGAATACATAATTTGGGAAATTAAGGACTTAATTAGGCTCAATAATTTAAGGGGAGAAAAACATAGTGTGAAATTGTCAAGGGTGACAATTTACGATGCTACACCAATAACAAAACTACAAGCTAGATTAGTGTTATATTTATCACTTGATTAAAAATCATGTATATTTCATATCTTACTATGGATAATTGAAGCATATTGTCTAGTTTTTTATCCTTGAGCAAAAATTGTGAACCTTTTAGGCTCAATTTTTTCAATGTCAAATTATCCACAAGGTTGTTGCTAAATTATTGAAAAGAAATATAGTAGTGGTGTATTGTCATCATTTTAACTTAATAAGCCTAAACAACTTAATAACCTTGAATATTAAAAAAACCCAATAACTAAATAATTATATATAGATTCAATAAAAAATAAATCAAGAAATAATCCTACGGATTTTGTTTGTGGGCAAACTTGTGAGTGTTGTATGATGTGTGAATCTTTGAGTATAGTATGACGAATAGGTATCAAAGGATATGTTTGTGCATTATGCACTTATGTATTTAGTTTTGTTCCCATACTATGGATAATATACTTGTTAGATTTACACTATATTAATGGATGGGGTAGATAGGGAATCCATCAATGGTTGGAATCATATTTCCCTTCTCCCTAATAGCTAAACCAATTTGTGAGAGTTAAGACTAGGAAGACTACAAAAGGCCTCGAGCTAACAGATTATTGTACTTATAATAATAATGGTATGCATGGTCTATATAATTATTGTACTCATGATTTATTTTGATTCCATTAAACTTCAATAAAATGATTCAATTTTTAACACATTTTTTAAGAGATAACATAATTTTTAAACTTGTACATTAATTCTTTCCATTTAGAAAAACTTTTTAAAAAAAAAAACTTGTAAGAGAATCCCTCATTAATGTAGATTCTAACTTTTATTTATAAAAATAATAAGTATATTATACATTTAAAAAATAGATTTATCTTCATACACACATACATTGGGAGAAAGCTAACTCCTGGACATAAAGTGCCTATGTATATAACATATATATCATACTTTGTATCCCCCCCAGAGCATGGCTCGCAGTGGACAAAAGACCCGCAACAGAAAAAGGTGGCCAACAGAAAATTAGCCGGCAGAAAGACTTGACGGCCAGACGTTAACATGGCTCTCATGTCCCGTCGTCGGGAAAATGTGTCAGCGTCGACGGGTTTTCAAAATAATTGTTCGGCTTGGATGGACAAAAAGCCAAAAACATGGCATTTGAAACCATTATTTGCAAATATCAAAAATCACAGACGAAGTCCCATTTTCTCCATTTTTGGATAGCGATGTTTTGGTTAATAGAAATGGGAAGAGTTGTAGGAATTCGGAGCTCCTTAAGGTATGTATATCTGGTCTGTGTATGTGCCATTTTTCCATTCTTCCATGAACACTTGAAGAAACGAACGGCTATTCATTACGGGGTTTTTGTTTTGTGATTTTTTGTTGAGGGTTTTTAATTTTGTTTCCTCCCGTCTATTGGTTTTGAAAATTTGTGGTTGCCAAATGAAATAGATGACAACCCATCATGGAAATATGAGTGAAATAACTAAATAAGGTTTACAGAGACCACAAACCATTGTGAAAATCAAAATAACTGAATAAGGTTTACAGAAACCACAAACTATTGTGAAAATCACATAAAGCCCAGAACGTCACCATTGTTCACATTCTTATTTTTAATGTTGTAGGATTTTCGTTGGGAAAAGGGCTATTTAGTTGAAATGCAATTCTGATAATGTTTTTTTGTGTCGAGGGTTTTTAAATTTTTGTTTCGTTTCCTCCCCATATGCTGGTTTTTGAATTTTTCCATTTCCGAATGAAATAAGCGACAACCCATTGTGGAAATATGAGTGAAATTACTAAATAACGTTTAAAGAAACCAGAATCTGTGGGTTCTGTAGTGAAATGCTATATTTTGAAAACCACATAAAACCTATAATTTCACCATTGTTCACATTGTTATTTGAAATGGATAAAAAATTGCAAAACGTGGCATTCGAAATCATAATTCGCAAATAGCAAAAAACCCACATGACATCCCATTTTTGCCGCCATTTTATACACTATCGTTTTGGAAAACACACTATCTCCTAAAACTCAGACTATTGTAAAACCCTTTAGAAGTAACAACCCAATTGGTTACTCACCCTTGACCTCAATTTGGTATGTTTTGTGATTGTGTGGAGAACCATTTGTGATTTTGATAGTAGGAATGCAGTGAAATTGGAAAACAATAGGTATTATGAAACTTGCAAGGCACAATGTTATACATTGTTTGTTGTGTTGGAAAACACATTGTCCTATGTTTGCCATAGTTCACATTGTTATTTGGAATGGAGAAAAAATCACAAAACGTGGCATTCGAAATAATAATTTGTAAATAGAAAAAAGCCCATATGACATCCCATTTTTGCCGCCATTTTATACACTGTCATTTTGGAAAACACAGTGTTTCATAAAACTGTGAGTGTTGTAAGGGCCTTTAGAAGTAACAACCCAATTGGTTACTCACCCCTGAACTCAATTTGGTATGTTTTTTATTGTGTGAACCTTTTGTGATTTTGATAGTAGGAATGTAATGAAATTTGAAAATAGAAGGTATTAGGAAACCTGCAAGGCACAGTGTTATACATTGTTTGTTGTGTTGGAAAACACACTGTCCTATGTCAGTTAACTATTACCTACCTTTCATGGACGTTTGGTCCTATTTTCTGATACAGTCCAAGTCTCATTTCAGTTTGTTCATTTGATTGGAACAAAATGCCCCGATGGAAAAGAAGGTTGGATGGAAAAATTGTACTAATGGAAAGTCTTGATGGTCGGACGTTAACTTTGACCTGTCGTGGCCTATCCTGTCATCCGGAAAACATGTCAAGACAAAAACCCCAAAAAATGTGGCATTCGAAACCATTATTTGCAAATAGCAAAATGAGGTTCCAAGAATGTAATGAAATTGGAAAACAGTAGGTATTATGATACTTGCAAGGCACAGTGTTGGAAAACACACTATCCCATTTCAGTTAGTTCATTATGAAGATTTTTATTTCGTTACTCCAAGAATTTAATGAAATGCACTTTCAAATTTTGGAACAACTCTTTGATACAATCCAAATGTCATTTCAGTTTCTTTACCTGATTGGAACAAATAAAATGCTCACATTATTTGTAGTGTTGGAAAACACACTGTCTCTTCTCACTTGCACAGGGTTTTAGAACAGTATATGCATTGCTTGTTTTTTAACACCTAGGGTTTTCCAACATGCATTCTTACTAAATAGAAACAATGACTTCAAGAGATTTTGTAATAAAGACAGTCTCAATGTATTAAAAATCCCTTTCAAAATTTATAAGGACTTTTAATTTGGGTGAAAATTTCATTTAAATTTTGCATGACTAAAAAAAAAGTGCACAAAATAATTGCAATTTGGAAAACACAATGTTGGGTTTCAGTTATTTCATTTTTATATTTTATCAAATAGCACATCTCTCATTTAAGGGGGACTCTATTAACCCTCAACACAGTGTGATTCATAATACGCACTTCATTATGTTTTGCAACAATTCATGTTGGAAAACCCTAGGTGTTAAGAAACAAGCAACCCAAATAGTGTTGTAAAACCCCTGCAACACTATTGGATAGTACCTATCACCTCAATTTGGTCGGTTTCTCCTCCAACTTTTCCACATGCACTCAAACCTTCAGCTTTCCCTTTCAACATGCAAACTAGAAACAAATATTATTTTCACCTTTCTTTCTCCAAATAGAAAAAGCCCAATACCTGCAACTATTTTTGGGAAAACGTGTCAGTGCTGGCGGGTTTTCAAAATAATTTTTCGGCATGGACAAAAATCGAAAAACGTGGCATTCAAAACCATTATTTGCAAATATCAAAAAGCCCAAACAAGGTCCCCTTTTCTCCATTTTTGGACAGCAATGTTTTGGTGGATAGCAACGGGAAAAGAGTTGTAGGTGTTCAGAGCTCCCTAAGGTATGTATATCCGCTCTGTGTATGTGCCATTTTTCCATTTTGCCATGAACACTAAAGAAATGAATGACTATTCATTGCTAGAAAACAGTATTTTTTTTTTGTTTCTTGAAATAGAAAAGGCCCAATACCACGAAACAAATATTATTTTCACCTTTCTTTCTCGAAATAGAAAAGGCCCATGCCATTTCCTTCCACTTTTCATGTGCCAAACAAAAGAAACTTGTCGACAAAGCTAAGTCGCTGTTCACCGGCGTGAGAAAACCTGCACTGGATAAGCTATTAACTCTATCTAACTATCGCCAAATGTTTGTTCCCATTTGTCAGCTTTACTCAAGATCACCTCTCTCTCATGCGCCCCGTACTATGACATCTCACTGGCAGCAGGTATGCTTTTCATGCATTTTTGTATGTACATAGGTGTTTTTTTTCTAGTAGTTAGCTGGCTCCTATGCTCCAAGAATGTAATGAAGTTTAGTTTCAAATTTTTGAACTCTTTGCTACAGTCCAAATGTCATTTTGCTTTCTTTATCTGATTGGAACAAATAAATTGCTTGCATTATTTATGGAGTTGGAAAACACATTGTCTCCTCTCAATTGTAGAGGGTTTTAGAACACTATATGGGTTGCTTGTTTCTTAACACCGTATATCGACACAGTGTGTTTTCCAATACTACAAATAATGTGAGCACTTATTTGGTTGAATCAAACGAGGAAAATGAAAATGCCATTTTGATGCCATGTTACATACATAGGTGCTTTTTGTTTATGAGTTAGCTTTTTCCTGATTGGAACAAATAAATTGCTTGCATTATTTGCACAATTGGAAAACACACTGTCTCCTCTTAGTTGTAGAGGGTATTACAACACTATATATGGAGACAGTGTGTTTTCCAACTCTGCAAATAATGTGACCATTTATTTGGTCAAATCATATGAGGAAAGTGAAATGCCATTTTGATGTCATGTTACATACATAGGTGCTTTTTTGTCTAAAGTCAAAAAGCTAGAAAAAAATGCACCTAACATTGCCATTTTCCACATTTTTCATTTCTTGAGTTTGGTGGGTGGGAGGGATGCTCCGACAAGGAAAATGGAGTTGTAGGCAGCTGAACCACTAGAAATCCCTCAAACGCATTGCTCACTATGGTGCATAGGAATTTTCCACATTTTATTTTCAATTTATATTGGGAGAGACTTGTATCATGGATGAGACAAGTAGCTTTTCAACACTACAAATAATGAGCATTTATTTGGTCGACCGATGATTGTACAAATTTTGGAAAAACACTCATTCCTAATTGCAAAAGGCTCTTTTTACAACACTATGGCTTGCTTTGTTTCTTAACATTCTTGAGTATGATGTTGTGTTTTCCAACACCGCAAATAATGCGAAAGCATTTATTTGGTCGACCGTGAGGAAAAAATGAAATGCTATTTTATCCTCATGTTACATACATAGGTGCTTTTGTTTACGTAGAAGTTAGCTTTCTCCATTTGGGAGCAAATGAATTGTTTCAGATTATTTACACATTGAAAACACATTGCCCCTCTCTCTCACAAGGCAGGGTTTTACAACACTATATGGGTTGCTTGTTTCTTAACACCTTTATATCGAGATAGTGTGTTTTCAAATTGTGTAGATAATGTGAGTATTTATTTGGTTGAATCATATGAGGAAAATGAAATGCCAATTTGATCTCATGTTACATAAATAGGTGCTTTTTTTTTATGAGTTAGTTTTCTCCTAATGGGAACAAATGAATTGCTCACATTATTTGCAAAGTTGGAAAACACATTTGTTCTCCGAAAGGTGTGAGGGTTTTACAAACACTATATGGGTTGCTTGTTTCTTAACACCTTATATGGCTGCTGTGTTTTCTCAATCGCAAATAATGCAGCATTTATTTTGGTCGACCGCATGAGGAAAATGAAATACCATTTTTATCTCATGTTACATACATAGGTTCTTTTTGTTTATGAGTTAGCTTTCTCCTAATTCGAACAAATGAATTGCTCCCATTATTTTCACAGTTGGAAAACACATTGTCTCTTATCAATTGCAGAGGGTTTTACAACACTATATGGGTTGTTTATTTCTTAACACCTTATGTTTCTAACACCTTATATCGAGACACTGTGTTTTCCAACTGTACAGATAATGTGAGCATTTGTTTGGTCGAATCAGATGAGGAAAATGAAATTCCATTTTGATCTCATGTTACATAAATAGGTGCTTTTGTTTGCGAGAGTTAAGCCTCTAATTGGAACATTGCTCGCGATGATAGACAAAGGAAAATTACATTGCTCTCCGAAGTTGCAAAGTGGTTTCCAGCAACACTTATAAGGGTTATTTGTTTCTAACACCTTATATGAGATGTTGTGTTTTCCAATCGCAAATAATAATGCAGCATTTATTCGGTTGAATCTCGATGAGGAAATGAAATGTTATTTTTATCCTCATGTTACATACATGCTTTTTGTGTTAGTTTTCTCCCAATTGGAACAAAATGAATTTCTTGCATTATTTGCACAGTTGGAAAACACATTGTCTCCTCTCTGTTGTAGAGGGTTTTACAACACTATATGGGTTGCTTGTTTCTTAACACCTTATATCGAGATAGTGTATTTTCTAACTGTGCAGATAATGTGAGCATTTATTTGGTCGAATCAGATGAGAAAAATGAAATGCCAATTTGATCTCATGTTACATAAATAGGTGTTTTTTGTTTATGAGTTAGCTTTCTCCTGATTGGAACAAATGAATTGCTCGCATTATTTGCACAATTAGAAAACACACTGTCTCCTCTCTATTGCAGAGGGTTTTACAAACACTATAAGGGTTGCTTGTTTTTGAACACCTTATATGGAGACAGTGTGTTTTCCAACACTACAAATAATGTGAGCATTTATTTCGTCGAATCAAATGAGGAAAATGAAATGTCATTTTTATCTCATGTTACATACATAGGTGCTTTTTGTTTACGAGTTAGTTTTCTCCTTATTGGAACAAATGAATTGCTCACATTATTTGCATAGTTGGAAAAAACGTTGTCTCCTCTTTGTTGCAGAGGGTTTTACAACACTATATGGGTTGCTTGTTTCTTAAAACCTTATATCGACATAGTGTGTTTTCCAACTATGCAGATAATGTGAGCATTTATTTGGTCGAATCAGATGAGGAAAATGAAATGCCAATTTGATCTCATGTTACATAAATAGGTGTTTTTTGTTTATGAGTTAGCTTTCTCCTGATTGGAACAAATGAATTGCTCGCATTATTTGCACAGTTGGAAAACACATTGTCTCCTCTCTGTTGTAGAGCGTTTTACAAACACTATAAGGGTTGCTTGTTTATGAACACCTTATATGGAGACAGTGTGTTTTCCAACACTACAAATAATGTGATCATTTATTTCATCGAATTAGATGAGGAAAATGAAATGCCACTTTGATCTCATGTTACATACATAGGTGCTTTTTGTTTATGATTTATCTTTCTCCTAATTGGAACAAATGAATTGCTCCAACAGAATGAGCGTTCATTGCTTCACAGTTCCAGCAGAATGGAAAAATGGCAAATATGAGTGTTGATATATATACTAGTGTTAGCAATAGGTTAAATTGGAAATTAAATTCCCAATGTATAGTTTAATATGTTTATTTATTGTCTATGCAAGCTAGAATTTTGCACTTAGCGGAACATATAAATTGTATATTGGTGAAATTTGGAATTAAAAAAATTATTTCTAGCACCAAATGTCTTTAATTTTCCAATTTAATGTATCAATAACACTTGTCTTTCTTCCAGGTGGTTGATATAGGCGAGGAAAAGAAAATTGAACAAAACAAGGGCAAGTGAATTAAGAAGGATGCTTAAGGAGATGTGAACCTTCTACAGTAAATATAGGTGATTATGGCTGCCATAGCTTGAATCGCAAGTGTAGTGGATAGTTAAATTTCCAAATTTTATTATGCATTTAGAAGTTTCAATTTGTTTGAAATTGTGAAATGTTGGGGTTTTCAATTAGCTGTCATTTTCATGTGATTCGTAAGTGTTTTGCGGTAATTTGAAATCTTTCACCAAAAGAGTTTATATGTGGACATGTAAGGATGTGAAATTACTTACAAACAACATTCAAAGTGGAGAACCTAATTAAAGGGAAATGCATGTACAAATTTTGAGTTTGGACCATATTCGTGGTTACCTGAAATTGTATCAATATCTAGACAAGGTGTAACAACAATTTCTTCACTTGAACTGGGTTCTTCACTTGAACTGTGTTCTTCACTTTGAAATGTGAGCAGCAACAGAGGCTTTTGTAAGTATTTCCTATTTTACGAAATGGTCAAAATACATCCTCTTGAGAGTCCATCCTATGATCATGTCCTAATTTAAATCTCATTTTTGTCTCTCGAGTTGAATATTTCTCCATATTTAAAAGTTCTATTTAATGTTAGTTTTCCATCATCTATATTTTTTTGTGGTTCTTAAGTGTTTTCAGAATAGTTCTTTTTACAATTTTTCTATTTGTCTAGAATATTTAG
>VDFB02255184.1:0-37127 GCA_007258455.2 Sequoia sempervirens
CTTTCAAAAGGGGCGTTCCTTGTATTTTTTGGCAAGAATGGTGGGGATTTCATTAAATGGGTTCACTCAAACCTGGGTTCTAATGAACCCTCTTTTGGTTCGTTTGAACTAAATAGTTTGCTCGAACCCCAAAAATGATTTTTTTTTTCCATGGGGTCAATTTTTTCAACTTTTCCTTTTCAAATCATATATATGTATGTATGGTATATACATGTATCCATATGTACATGTGTATCAATACACATGTACATTAGCGGATGGACATGCTCATATGGATGCATCGATATAGATATACCCACATATATGTGTACATAGAGGTATATACTTTTATACATATGTATATATGCACAAATTCAACATATTGTGATTATATGCAAATACTATCTTCACTGTATTTGTTTATACTTAAATATCGAATGTATAGTTGCCTAAATATTGTGTAAATATTTAGATTGATAGTTTATGATATACATATATATATATGTAAATATATATTTATGTTATATATATGTATATATATATACATATACATATATATAAATGGTATTTATATATGTATATATATGTACATGATATATTATATATATAATAATATATATTCAAACATATTATATATATAATATATATTATATCAACTATCTTTTATCTTATTGGAAGCTGATTTATAAAGGTTGTTTATAGATGTATATAACCATGGTATTAAATATTGATAAATAGTCATTAATGACTATGAGATGGAAGTCGAATAAGAGTTGCTTATGATTGTGTAGTGAAGTCGAGTCTCACTCACAATGTCACGTATATGGAACACATAGGAAATGCATTTTGAATTGACATGTCTTATATCGATACATGCTTGGACTTGGTCGATGATTTTGATAAAGAACAACTTTGACTTTGTCCAAACATCCTTAATGTTTAAATTGACTCACCCTTATTTCAGTCAATGAATGCTAAGTGTTTTAAATTTGAAGTTGACTATTTCTCACCACATGAAAAACCGCACCAACATGAGGTAAGAAAATAAGCTTCGGTGCCACCTCTTAAACCATTTTTAGTAGATGTATTTGCTAGAGAATAATTTGAATTTTCCATGTGTTGATTTGAATGATTCTTTGATTGTTGTCAATGTTGCAAGTCAACCTGTAGGTGAATTTGCTGAGTATGAGCTTAAGAATTTTCCACCTTTCTGGCGAGTTTCATGTGTTGCTTTGCATGGATCTTATTGTCCACTGACATTCCTAAACTGTAGACTAATATTTTACTAGGATGCTCTATAAATAGATGAGCCATTTCATTAGTAAGGATGCATTCTTTCCCAAGATTATACATCTTTTGCAATTCCTTATTTCTATGTTATTCCCAGTCATACTTGTTTTAAATTGCGAGTGAGAAAAGAGAGAGTTTTATTTTTTTGAGAGGAAAATTGTTGCCTGAGTGAAGAGAACTATCAACTAGTTAGATAGAGTTCATTGTGGTGTTTTAGAGAGTTGTTATCAACTTGTTGTTTTTGGGAAAAGGCTGCATTGTTATCAATTATTTGGAAAGTGATAACAGGCATGAGGATCTTTTCTTCTTCATTATTTTGCTTATAAATAATGTGTCTTTCATGTATTCTTGAGTTGTCTTTTCCAGTGTGTGCATTTAGAGGAATTAGATTATCTTCGAAAAGAGATTTGAAGCTTTTATGTTGTTCATATGAAGTGCTTTTAAATACTCCATAATAGGAGATTGGTGTTTATCATAGGTATTGAATGCTAGATATGATTGAACTTGCATAACACATATGATGCACTTAGCTAAGTTATTAATTTAACTAGGAAATCTTGTGATTACTCCTAGGATTGTTTATCTAGTATGGGAGGGAGCTTGTGTACTTGTTAATTAGGTTTAAATTACAAGTAGATTAAAATGGTGATAGGTTATCTCTGGGGTGATAGATTATCCATTGAAGGAAATACCTATGCGTAGTTTAAGATGGCCTTACAAGCAACCTCTGAAAATGAAGAAGAAAAGTAAGTTTTGTTCTTGAACTAGGTGGGAATAGTTGTTATAGTCATATTTGGGTACTGGGAAATGAGTCAAAACTAAACTATGTAGAATATTCTCATTTGAATCTTGGATTTTATTGGGATGTTTGTGCCATGCAAATGTTTGCACGTCGTACTCTTGTCTAACCAAATTCCTCCAAAATTCAAACTATGAGTTCCTAATGCTTCATCATTGTCATCCATCATATCAAAATTGTAAAATATCGATCATGGATTTTTTCATAAATGCATTAGGTGTAGTGCGTAAGAGTAAAATTTGCACAGGGTGCAATTTACAACATGAAAAATAGCTATGTATTGCAAACTTAAGAACATCATTTTGTAATACATAATGATGTCTTACGTATAATCATTTCAACAAATGTAAAATGTTAATTTCTACCATCTAAAATACAATGATGCCTAATTGCCTTTGAACTTTGAAGGTCTCAAACTTTATAACTGATACTATAATATTTATTATATTTCTATATCCCTCTCAACAAGTATATAACATCATAATAATCTTAGAGTATCATAATGCATTATTCAAATTATTAACAAGAATTGCTATCGTTAGTGGATCAGCCAATACTTCTACTGAAATAGCCTCCATAATTTCAGCAGTAACAAGATTTAACTTTAATTTATGATTTCCACTCATTTGTAATTAATAATTAAATACCATACCTCCCCATAGACAATTCCACAAATAGCATTGAAGCTGGAATCCCAGCGGTGGAATCTATCACCCAACGTACATTATTGAATAGAGAAGCATAATGAAATCTACAAATGCAACACCATGTGCACCCCAAAAGCTCTTCAAACCAGTCGATCTAGATTTGACATATTTCCTCCTCCAAAAAGAATATAAGGTAAATCCCAACCTCTATTTATGAATATAGTGCAGGACATTATATAGAATTTGAAAGACCTGAATGTTCTATGTTTGTCCAACATTAGCTTGCTTGGAACCATTTCATCATCCTTGGTAACCTTACATAGCTCTTTCAACTAGAACCTTCTTACAACAATCTAGATGGAACTATACCAAAAGAATGCTAATTGGAATGCCCATTCGTGAGTACAATGCATACTATAAATCTCATCTTGCCAAGAGGTTTTATGCTCTTTGACTTAAACAGAACATCGTAGCTTCTCTTTCTCTACCATGTCTCTCCTTATCCTTTCCAAGAGCTCATGTAGAGCTGGCTCCCATTTCATCACAGGCAGGGAGGATGCTATCAAAGGTTGGGGAATCTCGACTTACACCTGCCAACTACATTTGTTTGAAACTTTCTCTATCCTCTACGCTTTGATGGAAGTCCATAACCCAGTTTAATACCCTCACTTCTGCATAGTTAAGGGGATGATGTCAAAGTTTGTGGGTCTGGCTTTTTACGCCTGACAATTCTTTCTTAGTCGGTGCACAAAAGGTGACATAGAATACGAGCTACCTTGGCCATTGAACATGATTCACACGAGAGGATAGACCCTTGTCTGCATTGCCTTTTTCCCTCTCCTCTCTACATGCCTATAAACAAAAATGCCTCCATCTAGTCTATACATAATATACTCCACGAGACACATCTCATATATGCAAAAGGGATGCCGTACCCTGCCAGGCCCATACTTGGGCCATCTCCTCGTCCTTCAAGGAATTAAAGTCTATATAGGGGTGTCATACCTTTACCTACAATGGTGTAGGTGACAGCTAGGTGACAGCAATTCGTCTAGACTTGGTAATTAATTTGTCTTTTTCATCTTTTTCTTTTATTTTTAGTCTTTGATCTTAGGGATGTGATAATTTTATGATATGATACATAAAGTGATAAGTATTCTTTGTGTACATTCTGAAAACTTAATTTAAATTAGTGTGAATAAGATCTAGGTGGTAAACTAGTTAGACGATATCTTTGTTCACTCTAACAAATACTAATAAGTAATTACATAATTTTTCTTTTATTCTAATGAATATTTTTCCTAAATTGATTTCTCTACATAAATCTTGTATCACTATGGTTTGCTAAGTTTGTTTCCATTGTTGATTTGTACATCTACATATAATTTTTTTATGGTAATCTTATACTAAGAAGTTAATTTCAAATACATATGCACATTGAAGAAGATTTTATTGTAGTAATTTCACCATGTTTATCATCATCTTTTTCCAACCTCTTTTCTAGATTTTTAGGGAGGTCAAACTGAACACATCTTCATGACTACATCCAAAATTTGATAGATGAGATATTCTCTCAATTTGTAACCATAAAGACAATCTTCAAATAAAGAATATCTAAAACAACACAAAAAAATTACTTCTATCTTTGTATAAGTCTTTCAATTATTTGTTTTACTTTAAAAGACATCAAAATATAGGGTGAAAAGTACGTACATGAGAACAAGGACGATAATGAAAAGAAAGCAGATGGAATCAAGCAGACAAGGAAAATAAAATGATGGGAAAAAAGATGATGGAAAATGTCATTATAATATATCAAAACTAGGTCTACGAATCACTGTTTTATGTTTAGATGTGGAAGGATGAAGCCTTGAGGTGTGCCCACTCAAGTATATTATGTTACGGACACCCACCTTGCAACCGGAGGGGAGGACGTACCCTTTGTTTCAGGACAGATAATTGTCTACTGTACATTGTGAGATGCTTTTATGTGTTAGTCGAGTACTGATATGACGTATAGAACATTAGGGAAAAAGATTTAAATCTAGTTTTGCCAAGATTCCTTTGGTGTGGAATGTGAGTATGCATCAAACGTTACTGAGTATCGACGACACACGGAACTGTGATTAGGATAGAAGATAACGCAGAATAGACTCTACACCAAACGTTTGTTGTCCTCGCAACCCTAGTTATTGTGAATGGTGAAAACACAACTTTGTTTTTTATATTGAATTAACAATAAAGATATAGCTGACATTAGCACCCCATAATTAATAATATAAATTAATTAATTTTTATTCAGTGGAAGAGTTATTTATTTTTTAAACATATAATATACTTAACACTTATATTTAAAGGAGGTTCAAGGATTACATTGATAGAAAACTATATGTATGTTAATATGTTAGAGGGTACGTGTATGTGCATGGATACATGTGGATGTCATATGTTGCAAGTTCTAGTTGTATGTGGTGGATTAAACAATTAATAATAAGTGCTAAGTAATAAAATGAAATAAACTTAGACAAATCTAGATGTTTTCCTAAAAGAAATTAAGTATTATCTGATTTTGAAGTATTTGCATACAAATTTAAAATATAAAGCAATGCAAATGAAAAAAAGAAAGTTGCTATCAAATTGACAAAAAACATTACAAATGGAAATATAATGTTCCATCCAATTGGAAAATCATGAGATTTTGTAGGCTTTTACCATTAAATGGCAACTAAAACTTATTTTCTGAGGACTCAAGAGTGGTGAGACTTTGTTTCAGATTCAAATCTCACACTATATGTAGTCTATTGGCTGAAATTCTTATATATATATATATATATTAGTGTCAAAATATATTATATAATTAATTTTTATTAAATTTTTCAACATAAAAATTGAAATATCAAATGGGAGGTTTTCAAATGTAAAATTAAAAATTAAATAAAATTAATTAATTAATTCTCTACTAAGCATTAAAATTATGTGTTCATGTATGTACATAGTAAATAAATAATTATGTGTTATGACTTTAAAAAAATAACTCATATAATTAAATAGCTTGAAACAAATATTTCTTGTCATTTTTTAGATAAATGTAATTAAGATATTTATAATAGTGTTCATAAGATTTTAATTTTGTATTTTATTTGAAGGGAAGCATGAACTTACTATTGAAAATCTCTACAACACTCTTTGCAAAACCTTAGGTTTACAAATGCTTCTATCTTCAAACATCCTAAAACCAAATAGTGGTAGTTGACATCTTGTATTGTAAGTAGGCAAGGTTGCAAGATCCAATGATTGTGTCATGAGGTCCATGAACATGAAAAAATAATTATGTAATTATTTATAAAATTCAAGGATAAGTCCATGAACATGCAAACAAAAAGGAGAAAATAAAGAAAATAAAATACACAACAAGCATCAAAAGGGATGAGCACAACATAATTAAGAAGCCATTATTGTACATACACCTATACACTTATTTTAATCACTATAGTCTTTTCACATTTTCCAAGGGTAATCATATGACAATTGTTTCAGCGATATTATATGTTGAAGATAATTTGTAAAATTACAAATGACAAACTAATAACCATATAGAAGAACACAATAGCTAAAAGACACTCCAATAGAAATATGAATATTAATATACCAAAACAAACAAAATCATGTCCTATAAATACAAGACAAAAAAAAACATTAAAAAATAGTGCATACCTAATCTACAAACAAATTTCTCATTTTTTTTCCTATCTAGAAACCACTTTTTCTCCCTCTTTGAATTTTTATTATATTTTTAGAGTAGAAAACCCTAAATAGAGCCGTCAAATTTACAATTAGAAATTATTTTTCCATTTGCATTACCCTACGAGTACTGCTGTTTGGTTTACTTAAACATCAACTTGCACGAGGTCGTACAAAAAAGAGTGTTGGGGATTGCGACATAAAAATAATAAAAAAAGGAAATAAATACTTTTAATAATGTCCACGAAACTTGGTCAATCAATTTTTGGAACCAAAAACAGTAGGCCTAACTAAAGTTATTTTATCCACAAATAAGCAAGATGCTGGATGGCCACCGCCCTCGATAAATACGTCTTAAATTTGCATTCTTTTAACATCTGAAGAATTAATTTAGAGGCAGATCAGAGCTCTGTGCAGGTACACAGGCTTGCAGGAAGATTGCCCATGATGGCTCATGTAAGGCGTTTGTCTGTTGTATTATTTTTGTTTTTAAATTATTACAAAAGAGAAATTATTAATCTCGTGTGGTGTTCTATGGTCTGAGATTGCAGAGAACTGTTATGAGTGTAGATATGGATTGTTACAAGTGCAAGAGAGTTGCCTTGCGGTCTATCACAAAATTTGATGGTATACTTTTGTCGTACAAAATTATTCTCTTTTAACTTGTTTCAATCTTCATATGTTACTCGAAAAATATGGAACATCGAAACTGCTCATGTGCATAGGGTATTGCTCATGTGCACCTCCTCAACACTGTCGATGTTCTGCATGTTCAAGTCAATCAGGTATACCATGGCCTGGGTGGCAGCCTCCCAGGTATCCTACTAATGATGTTTGGTACATCTTGAATGAGGAAAATAAAGGTTATTGAACTATTTGTTAATAGACCAATAATCTTCATTCTACCACTTATACTACATATGATAATAATTTATTTATCAAAACTAGGTCTACAAATCACTATTTTATGTTTATATGTTGTAGGAAGTCAGTCTTGGGGTGTAGCCAATCAAGTATATTGTGTTACATGCACCCACTTCTAATTGGAGATAATTGTCTACCATACATTATGAGATGCTTTTATGTGTTAATGAAACAAAGATATGTCATTGTGTGAGTATGTGGAATTTGAGTATGCATCAAATTTGTGTGAGATTGTTTACAATGATCTTTTCTATTTTAAAGAATGTTTTTCTAATTATATTAATATTTCTTTCACATATTTTGTAGATATGAATGTTTTTCTAATTATATTAATTTTTTTTGGGATTGCAAATTACTCAGTTAGATAAAGGGATTTTTATATCTTAGTCCAAGTATGTGAAGGAATTGCTGAAGAAATTCGGTATGGTAGATTCAAAGCCAGTTAGTACACCCACAGTGACTGGATGCAAGGTGACAACTGATGATGATTCTTCAAAGGAAAATCAAACTAGATACAGATCAATGATTGGTGGATTACTTTATTTGACTCAAACAAGGCCTGATATAATGAATGTTGTATGTATTGTTGCAAGATTTCAAGTTGATCCTAAAGAATCTCATATGACTGTTGTGAAGAGGATTTTCAGATACTTGAAAGGGACAATTGATTTTGGTCTATGGTATCCTAAAGATGATTATCATACTTTGAATGCCTTTACTAATGTTGATTGGGCAGGAGATGTGAATGACAGGAAGAGTACTAGTGGTGGAGCATGTTTCTTGGGAAAGAAGTTGATTTCATGGTTAAGCAAAAAATAGAATGCTATTTATTTATCTACTGTAGAGGCAAAATACATTGCTATTGCTAATAATTATACTCAAGTTTTGTGGATGAAACAGATGTTGAAGGATATCAGAGTTGTGTATGATGAGTCTATTGTTATATTCTATAATAACTCAAGTGTTATTAACATTTTTAAGAATCCAGTGTTGCATTCAAAGACCAAGCACATATCTATCAAGTTTCACTTTTTGAGAGAGAAAGTTAGTGAAAAGGAAGTCAGATTGGAGTATGTGCCTACTAGGGAGAAAATTGCAGACATATTTACAAAATCGTTGCTAAGGATACTTTTGAGTATCTTAGAGGGAAGTTAGGGGCAATTACCCCTCCTAATCATAACTAGGATGCATTAATTTGCATCAATCTGTGCATTTCATGATCATATTATGATCCAAATTGATGTTGTGATGATTGCTACTCAAGGGGAGTAGTCAGATGTTCAGATGTTCAGATGTTCAGGTGTTCGGATATGTGGTTCAGAGCTTGCATAGAAGAGATCTTTTCCATTGATGTCAAAGGGGGAGAAGAGTAATGTGAAAAACGGGTGATTATCTGAGGTGAAGAGCCTTGTGGGGAGAAGATCATGGAGAAGAGTTGAGGAAAGAAGAGTCAGAACCTAAGGAGGAGTAAGTGTTGTTGTGTTGATAGTATTTTTCACATCATGTGTTGCTAGCAATGCCAAAGGAGGAGATTGTTGGATGTTGTGGTTGTGTTGTTGATATGTGGTTGTCATTGATGTCAACACTATTAGCATTGTTGCATTATAAGCTGTATATGTCAAGGATATTGAGAAAATTGTAATAAGAAGTGTTGCAAACTATTAGTGTGAAGCAAAGTTCTTTATGTCGATGTGTTCAGTATGTTGTTGTTTTAAGGTTGTGAAATATTGGGTTTCTTATTGAGTATATCTAGTTTATCCATGTCAAGTTTCAAAGATCTGCATGAAGATTTGATCAAGTTATGAAGATTTGTATTTTGATAGATTTTCTATTACTTTAGTTTGTGTTCCTGAATGAAGATCATGTGATTTCAGTTAGTTCAATTGTTGTAGATGCCTCTCTAGTGTTTCATGATGTTTGTGGATGTTTCTAGTTCGCGCTCTATCTGTGTTGCACGTTCGCATTGATCGTTGTGCTCGTGATCTAAGATTTTCTCTTGTGTGTTCATGTTTTTCTTGTTCTTGGCCGACAAGGTGTTGAAGCATGTTGTGGATCTTTGAGAAGTAATTAAATGAAGTGGTTCATGTTTGAGGATGTTTTTTTCATTCTTTACTATGTTGTGGCCAACTTTGGTTGATTCGCATGAATAATTTATATTGATATGAGTCGACTATTTATATTCTTTCTTACTATTTTGTTGAAGCCAACTTATAGTGATGTAATATCTTGTTGCAGATATATAAGAGCAATTATTTTATCATTTGGAAGAGTGGATAAGTGTGAGGATGTGAAGTGTATAAGTCATGTGTACGAATATTGTTTAAATCATTCAAAGGTAGAGCAGAAGAGTGAAGAAGAGTGAAGAAAAGTAAAGAAGTGTTCATGAGCTTAACCGAAACTATAACCAAGCATTAGTAGATGCTATTTTCTCAGTTCAAAGTTTGATGGATTTAATCATAACCTTTTTGTAAGATAGTGTGTCTTCCTTTGTGATTGAGCAATGAGCTCTAGGCAGTGTGTATGAATGCATGTGCATTCCCCATTCATATTTCTTATACTTTTAACAAGGTATAATCTTGTGGACTGACAGGTCTCCACTGTGGTTTTTCCCTTAATAGGGTTTCCATGTAAAAATATTGGTGTTATGTGTGCATCTGATGTGTTATTCATTTATACTTTCATGATTAATGATCATATCTGAAAATAAGGTTAATAAGTTGAATAAGTTTGAAGTTTGATGACAACTAAGTCACCCCCCCTCTCATTTGTCTGCCTTTGAGTTTCCAACAGAGCATCCAAGCATTCACAAGAGCATTCAAGGGAAGATTATCAAGCATTTTAGAGCAACATTCAAGCATCAATCATCATGTCAAAGATTCCATGCATCATGTTTGTTATTGTGCTAACAATTGTGGTGTAGGATTTTGTGATTCAAGCAAGTGTTTCATTCAAGATCAACATCATTCAAGCAAGATTCAAATTCTACATACATTGCAACCATTTGAAGCATATTTATAGTACTTTATTGCAAGGGTTTGGTGAGTTACAACATTGTTATTTTTTCATTCATCATTTTCCCTTCTTATTTGATTTCATTTCAAGGATTGATATCCAAAACATGGTTTGACCAAGGAAAACCCCTATCTACCAACCCCACAACATTTTTCCCTCTCCTTTGTGTGTGATTTGTAGGTCTAGGTTGTAGATTTCCTAACGAGCAGGATCAGAGAAAAGTTGTAAATCATTCAAAGTTGTCATCAATCCTTGGAGAATATTGGAGAAGACCTACAGGTTGCAAATCAGAGTTTCAAATACAGAAATCACTTGGTAAGAATAAAGTAAACAAAGAAGAGTAGGATCAGCTTTTGAAGTTTTAGAAAATCCTCACTAGATTGATTGACCACTTCCTGTGAATGATTCAGGCAGTTCCAGTCCATTTTTTAAGGTTTTTATAGATCCAAATACCCTTTTGGCAGATTCTTGTTCCTACACAACTTTCCAAAAATTGGACTAATTCACCTAGCTTGGTGAATGAGTCCCAATCAACATTAAAGTCAAAGTTTTCAGTGTTCCATACCTCCATCCAGTCATTTCTAGATTCCCAGGTGCACACCTTCCTGTCTTTATTTTTCTGTTTCATTTCATTCACTTTTCTAGGTCATTTTATAGTGCATTGCATTCAATTAGGGTAAATAGTGTTGCATCTTGCATTTCATTGTCCTTTCCAAGTTTGCACTTGGTGGTAAACCTCTTATTAGTCTAATTTCAACCCCTAGGACAACCCTATTGCAAGATCTCTTTCTCTTTTGCATTGAGATCTCTAGGGTTATCCTTGAATGGAATAGCTTTGGAAGTGGGTGTGATAACACTTAATAACCATTCACCTATCTCCCATTTTTTAGAGGTTCCATATATAAGTGAATTTTATTTTATGAAGTAGGCACCAACCTACCGAAGACACCAATCCCTTATTGTGTTTGTAGGCACCAACCTACTAGAGACACCAAACCCTAATTGTGTTTCTAGGCACCAACCTACTAGAGACACCAATCCCCAATGAATCAATACATAGGTAGAACACTAATTGTACTAGATTACATAGATGAATCTTGTAGATCTTCAATTATAGCCTAAAAAATATCATACACCTCTGGACTAGCGACAAACACTCTTCGAAACTTCTTATGATCTTTTGATAATGAAACACACTTTGAAATGCAACTCACATTGAATAACTCTAGCTTCACAATAATCTCCTTGTATGCTCACCTTTTGTGCTTCAAAAAATTCACATTGTGCATCCATCTGACTGATGAATATATTCATGAAATTTCATTAACACTTCTTCTATGTCAGCCAGGGGTGATTTGTAAATAATGATGATGACATAAGGTGGATGTAAATTCAAATTACATGAAACGAGTAACAAGTCATTCCAAAAAAAAAAATTATTGCTACCAAAAGAACATGATGTTGTGTGCTACCACAAGAACCTTTAAAACCAATTCCCATCTTGACACCACACATAATATTTAAATTTTGCATGTTGCTATTCATTTCCACATAGCTCTCGAACACTAGCAAGTTGACATATAGGCACAAAGAACCTTCTCTCACTAAAATATTTAAATTGCATGTTGAACATATCCTCCATAAACTCGAGAATAATATATCACATGTGTAGACATACTCTTCTCTCAAAATACAAATCTAAACTCCATTTCTAAAAGAAATGCTAACCATAATTGGATTGCCAATGAAATATATCTACCCTAAAAAAATGAGTTGAATCATTCTAGTATAGACTTTCGATTTACTACCATCATAGAGAATAGATGAATGTGTGATATTGTAAGCATACAATAGTCACACAAACTTCTGAACCATAGATGCTCCTTAATATATAATAATGATATGACAATAGAATTACCAACACAGAAGGTATGCAACCATTTTGATCTTTTGACATACAACATACTTTTGGCAGTTCATATATTTCTACAAACCTCTACAACTCAAAATAATATGATAGAAGAATATATAATGATAATTCAAGTACTATTTGTTGCAAGTATGGGTAGTTTGTGTTGTCATTGATTTCAATAGAGCTATGGTGTTGTCATTTATGTCAACAATTCTATAAGTTGCTTGAAGTCTATGTTATTACATTGTTGCTTTGACTAGTTGCATTATGTTGTCATTAGTAAATTCACTAGTGTTAACCTCTGGTGTTACTTTGATAAGCTTCTATCTATCGATGTTGTTTGGTTAAGGTTTTGTGTTTTAGTTAGTTTACTAGTGATGAGGAAGTGTTAAAGATGATGAGAATATGTCTTTGGTGCTTGGTTTCTAAGTGATTTTGAAAAAATTTGAATAGAAGAGGAAACAAAGTGTTGTAGAGGTGTTCTAGCATACAAAGTGGTGTTATGGTTTTTCTCCACATTTCTTCTATGTCGAAGATATCCTTGTGTGGTTCATATATGTTTGTTAGAGAAGCTCTGAGGTGTCATATCCTGAGTTTTAGGTTCTAGATTGATATTGTTAAGAGGAATTTGTGTTCTCCAGTGTATGAAATGTGTAAGAAGTGTTTTTTGGGAGAAATGGTTTTTCTCTACATTTCTTTGCATTTTGGTTTTTGGTGTTCTAGTTCTGGAAGTATGCTTATATGGCTAGTATCTATCTCTAGTATGAGTTGTTTATGTTTTGGTTCTTCGCAAGGTTGGATACAGGTATTGTAGTGTGTGGAAGGTTAACCAATTACATAGGATGAGTATGTTCTTTAGGTGAAAGTTTTTGCAAAGGAATTTATTGAATTTCAAGGTGTTTTTGGAATATTCTAGAATCCATTAAAGTGTTATGTGTGGTCTGTGACTTGTCTTTAGATCAAAATAAGCGAGTACTTAATTGTTTAATGGTGTTAACACATGTTTAGTTGACCTTGGGTGTTTACAATAGTTGCAATGATTTTGGAAGCATGGTGTGACATGTATGAGTGGATTTAGGTCTAAGTTAAGGTGTGATGTGGTGCACCTTGATTCCTTTCCACTACGGGAATGTTTTGGTGCCAACCTAATTGGATTTTGCATGGTTGTGGTGCATAGCCAACCTTGGAAAATATTTTCAATGTTGAAGAAGGTATAAATAAATGTTGTGTTAATGGAGGATTTGGGTGTGAAGTGTGTGATGCGAATTATAGGGGTGTGAAGTGCAAATTTGTAAAGTGTACCGTGTGAGCTTTAATGAGTTAGACCATTGGAAGTAGTGAGTAGAAGTTGTCTACAATCTTCATAAAGGTTTTGAATGTGTTTTTGATGTTGTGGTGGATCTTTCTATTGCTTTGAGATGGATTTGTCACTATAACAATCTTCTTTCTTCTTCTTTCTAATCTGGCAGTGAGCCTTTGGTAGTGAGTCATTCTTTTCTTTTGGGTAATGAGCCCTTTGTAAGTGATTCAATTGTATTCAGTGTTACAATTACTTTATATTGTGAGCTAATTCTCACCTTTGTTTTTCCCTTATTTGGTTTTCCATGTGAATTTGGTGTTTTTATGTGTTTGGATGTGTTTGCATTACTATTTTTCATGTTTACATTATGCTAATGTATAATAAGGGGTTCAATGGTTGTTGAGGGTTTAAGAACTAATGCAAATATGAATATTAATGAGGGTTTTGATGTTTTAATGGACAACTAATTCACCCCCCTCTCAATTATCTTGTGCATTCAACACTATTTCATACTTAGCCTTACATATTTCACATAGTAAACTCCTTTGATATCAATCCTCTTACTAAATCAATGACAACCTTTGCTAAACATAAATAAATATAAATAGAGGGGAGAGATATACAGGTGAGATGCCTACAACATGGGGAGAGATGGGTGAGAGAGATATGGGGAGAGATAGAGATGAGAGAGGTAAAGGGGGGAGAGAGGTGGGTAATGCGATAAGGAGGGAGAGATAGAGAGGTAAAGAGGGAAGGAGGGAGATACCTAGAGATGGGGGGAGAGAGAGGTTGAGAGGGAGAAGTATTGATCAAGAGAATGGAGTGGGATGGGATAGAAAATAACAAAGGGAGGTAGAAGAATAGAGAGGTAGGGAGGTAAGTATAGAGATCGGGTAAGGATAGAAGGAAAGGTAGGGAGGGAGAGAGGGTGGGAGAGACCTAGAGAGGGGAGATAGAAGTGAGAGAGAGAAGAGAGGGAGAGAGAAATGGAAGTATCGGTAGAGAGGAAAGGAGGCAAAGAGGGAGTGAAAGGTAAAAATTCAACTATCCATCATCAATCATAAACCCTAAACTAGATAAGCATTAATCAAAGTGAGAGAGAGAGAGAGAAAGAGAATGATAATTTGGCTCTAGCATTTTAAAATGATTTACATTGGGAAATACCAACCCTTTGGGTTTGATTTTCCTTGGCATCCAACCCAAATTGTTGGACAACCATTTCATGCCAAAGATGTGCTTTTTTGAGAAGGTAAAGAAATTTCACACATTTTTGGCCATGCTCTCCATCATATTTGCATGTGTTTTAATGCAAGTTTATAAAAATACCACAATGACGTTAAGCTCTCTCTTACCTATCTAACTATATAATTTTTTTACATTTTGATTATGTTAAGGTTTTCATCTTTAATTTCTTTTGTTAATGTGTCTGTTTTTTTTTAAAACCAACATGTGGTATTTTAGGTATAGTTTTTCACTTGTTCATCAAATTTTGAAATAAATTACATTTTTAGAACTAGACTCCATTGTACACATATTGAAAAAAATAAAATTGATTTTTAATTAGCATTCAAAAAGTTTAGGGGGAAGCACACTCAATTTTTTGTTTTTTAGGATGTGTCCACTTCAAAAATTAATAAAAAGTCATATATTCATTAAAAAATTATGTGAAAAATCTAGCATAAACTATATGGTGTTAGCTAATTTCTCGCTAAAATATTTTTTGAATTTTTTTTAAAAAATTAGCATTTAAATAGGGGAACACACTAGATGCTATGTTATATTTTTTGAAAAAAATAGGACCACTTTGTGTGCTCCCCCTTTTTGAAACTCTTAATCTTCACCATTTAAAAAAAATAGTAGTTTAGAAAGTAGATTCAAAGCATTGCAACTCTTGTTCTTGTTGCATTTTCAAATTTTGAGCATAACTATCTTCATTTTCTCATTAAATATCACACTTTGCTGATTTCATAAAAAAAGTGGCATCTTAAGACCCCCTTTTTGTGTCACATCTTGGTGCACTTACCCACAGACATATCTATAACGTTGGTAAGATTCAAATGAACCCTTAGAACTTCTCTAACCTTCCATGCAACATGCCACTTGCCTCTTGTTTGATACACAAATTTTCCCTTCAAATAGTTGTGTTATTCCTCTTCCATATTTTGGAACGTGTGTGAAGATTAGAGCAACAAGGTTTTTCTTTCATGCCAAACATGGAGACACCTTTAATGTGAGCCAAAAAAACCCTAGTATTTCTCATGCAAGGTGGGCCAAGCTCAAAAGTTCCAAAAAGAGACAAACCTAACTCATTCCCTCACTTGGCATGGAGGTTTAGTATTAAAATTATTTGTTACTTTGGAGTGCCTGACATATTCAATTTTGTGACTTGTGTTTTTTCTTAACATGATTTAAATCCGTTAAAACACCTCTACTCAAAATAATGACCATGTAGAACTTAGACCAAGGTGAGACTAAAATAATTAGCATAATGAGATAATAATTTGATATCATTAGTTATCTAGATGCACAAGCATTATTAGAATGATATTGAAATGTAGAGTGTATTGTGATGATATTGTATTATGCATATTGAATATTAATAAATACTTGCCTTCTTTTTATAGTGTATTTTTTTTGAAAAGTATTTATCTATGTAAATCTTGCACATCATTATAGTTTTCTAATTTTGTTCATTTTACTAATTTGTGCATAAACATATAATCTTTCATGGTAATACTATAATAAGAAATTCAAATAATTTGTACACACTTTCTAGAAGATTTAATTGTGGTAGTTTCACCATGTTTCTTATCACCTTTTTTACAACCTATCTTCTAGGGTTTCATTGGGGTCAACTTGAACACATCTTTATGACTAACGTAAATTGATAGATGAGATATTCCCTATAATTCTGTTGATTTTTTTTGTAGTATTCATTTTTATGTTAAGGATCTTTTACTAATTAAACTAGTTTTCTTTTTACATATTTTTGTAGATACAAAAACATTTCTTAGGTGATGGATAGCTAAAAGAACATAAAGAAATTATTTTTTATCTTTTCTTATTAATGTATGAAATTTTTAATTGCTAGTTTTACTTTAACATACATGAATCATTTACACTTGCATGCTAAAATGAGAGGAAAAATATATAAATGAAAAGTACTTGTGTAACACATTTATCTCTAATTTAACACCTAGAATCTTAGTTTTTTTTAATAAACACTATAATAGCCTTTTATGACTATTTGGCCTATGAACTATCTTAGATTGCATAACCCACTTCACATTCAAACTTTATAAACATAACACAAAAGTTTCATTTCATCCCTTGTCATCTAACTACTTTTGATGCTATTATCACTACAATTTTGTGCCATGGACAAGATCATATGCACTCATCATCCCTTTAATGTAGAAAAAAAAAAAATTTAAAATTTTGACACCTCCTTTTTTCTATTTGGTTCATATCTCTATCATTTTTGCATGTAAATGAAAAAAATAATTGTGTAATTATTTATAAAATTCAAAAATAGGTCCATGAACATGCAAACAAAAAGGAAAAAACAAAAAAAGTAGAATTCACAACAAGCCATTATTATACTTACATCTATGCACTTATTTTAATCACTATAGTCTTTTCACATTTTTCAAGGGTAATCATATCACACTATTGTATGTTGAAGATAATTTACAAAATTACAAATGATAAACTAATAACTATATAGAAAAACACCATAGCTAAAAAGTACTACTATAAAAATATGAATATTAATACACCAAAACAAACAAAATCATACACAATCATACCCTATAAATACAAGACAAAAAAACATTAAAAAAAGGTACATACCTAATCGACAAACTTTTGGTCCAACACAATTTCCTCATTTTTTTCTTTCTAGAAGCCACTTTTTCTCCCTCTTTAATTTTTTACTATACTTTTTTAGACTAAAAATCCCTAGACAGGGCCGTCAAATTTACAATTAGAATTACTTTTCCATTTGCATTACCCTACAAGTAATGCTGTTTGGTTTACTTAAACATCAACATGCACGAGGCCGTACAAAAAGGGATTACAAGGAAAATTTTAGGAAATAAAAACTTTTAATACTGTCCACAAGACTTGGTCAATCACTTTTTTGGGACCAAAAACAGTAACTCAAGTTATTTTATCCACAAATAAGCAAGATGCTGGATGGCCGCCGCCCTCGATAAATACGTCTTAAATTTGCATTCTTTTAACATCTGAAAAATTAATTTAGAGGCAGATCACAGCTCTGTGCAGGTACACAGGCTTGAAGGAAGATTGCCCAGGATGGCTCATGTAAGGCGTTTGTCTGCTGTATTATTTTTGGTTTTAAAGTATTTCAAAAGAGAAACTATTAATCTCATGTGGTGTTCTATGCTCTGAGATTGCAGAGGACTGTTATGAGTGTAGATATGGATTGCTACAAGTGCAAGAGAGTTGCCTTGCAGTCTATCACAAAAATTGATGGTATAATCTTGTTTTACAAGATTAATATGTTTTAACATGTTTCGATCTTCATATGTTACTCTAAATTTCCGCTTTTAACTTGTTTAAATTTTAGATCTCTCTGTGTGTTAGTTAAGAAGTTATTTTTTCAAATTCTACTGTTTACAAATTCTCTCATTCTAACTTGTTTGAAAACTTAAAACTTATGTATTATCACAAATCTATGGTAGGTAAACAAAAGGGTATGTGTATAATTTTTGTTATTGTTATGACTGCCATATGACTGCCATCCGGTCTGCAGTCTAGTTGAGTTTTATGCAAGAATCATCAATTGATCAGTCTGGTTTAGTTATTGGCGATGTCTTCATCTCTTTTCTTGGTAAAGTCTACATGTTTTCAAGTCGAGATGGAGCTCATATTCACCGTGGAAATGGAGTTTCATTGTGTCTCTTTTGCTGTGTTCTCCTATGGCCTCCATAGGATTGTCTGATATTTATATTTGGGTTATCATTTGATCACAGGAATAGATACTATTTCCATCAATACGAGGGAGAGGACCATAACTGTGGATGGAGATGCAGATCCAGTGTCCATTGCCAATCAAATAAGGAGGAAATTCAAATGTGCTCGCCTGCTTTCCCATGGACCTCCACCTCCACCCCCAAAACCAAAGGAAGAGAAAAAGGAAGACGACAAGAAGAAAGACGATGGGAAGAAAGATGATGGTAAAAAAGAGGGTGCCAAGAAAGATGATGACAAGAAAGCTGATGGGAAGAAAGATGAAGTGAAACACCAGATTATAATATGTCCTAAGTATCCTCCATGCATAGGGTACTGCTCATGTGCACCTCCTCAACACTGTCGATGTTCTGCATGTTCAAGCAAACCGGGTATGCCATGGCCTGGGTGGCAGCCTCCCAGGTATCCTGCTAATGATGTTTGGTACATCTTGAATGAGGAAAATCAAGGTTATTGTACCATTTGTTAGACCAATAATCTTCATTCTACCACTTGTACTACATATGATAATAATTTCTTTATCAAAACTAGGTCTGCAAATCACTATTTTATGTTTATATGTGGTAGGAAGTCAGTCTTGGGGTGTAGCCAATCAAGTATATTGTGTTACATGCACACCCACTTCTAATTGGAGATAATGGTCTACCATACATTATGAGATGCTTGCATGCGTTAATAAAACAAAGATATGTCATTGTGTGAGTATGTGGAATTTGAGTATGCATCAAACTTGTGTGAGATTGTTTACAATGATCTTTTCTATTTTAAAGAATGTTTTTCTAATTATATTAATATATTTTTCACATATTTTGTAGATATGAAAATATTATTCAAATGAAAAATATATAAAGCAACATAAAAGTAATTAGGGGAAGGGTATCAATAGTCGTTATAGCGAGCTTTGCGCAACCTAAGCTCCTAAATGGTAAGTCAGATTTCAACATTTTTTTTTGGGTTTCTTTGTATGTGGCTTAAGAGCTTATAGCTATTGTTTCGGCTTTAGGATAGTTACGATGAACATGAGAGTGCTTGTTATGCACACAAAAGTCAAAAATTGTTATGTACACAAAGGTCAAAAAGTGGTCATTTCTAGATGACATCCAATACATATTCTCTAGTGCCTTAGTAACTATATGTTTTGACCACTACAAAATGTGCATAATTGATCCAATATATATGCACAAATCTCCTAGTAATTGTGCACTATTGATACCAATAAAGTTGCATAACTCCTCCAATTAAGTACTTTTTTTTTGTAACTATTGGGTATAAAATGAACATCTATTGTTACATTTAGAATTTTTTAGTGGGCTTCTAATTAACATGTATCAATGAACGGCTTTTGGAACATGGGAGGTAGTTGTGACCTTTCCTCTACTTATCTTTTTTGATTCATGTATAACACTTTCAATTACTTATTTTACCTTTAACATACATGAACCATTTATTCTTCCATGCTAAAATGACTATTGTCTATGTAGTCAACAAGATGCATGTTGGACTGTATTTATTAATTAATTGAAAATAAAAAATATGTTATTTTTTATTTCCAATTAATTAATAAATACAATTAAACGTGAATCATGCTAACTCCATAGACATCACCCTAAAATAAAGGACAAAATGTAGGGTGAAAAGTACCTACATGAAATGATGGGAAGAAAGATGATGGTAAATGTCATCTAATATGTCCTAACTATCCTCCATGCATGGTGTATTGCTCATATGCACCTCCTCAACAATGTGGAAGTTCTACATGTTTAAGCAAACCAAATATACTGTGTCCTAGGTGTCATCCTCTAGATAGATATACTGTGTCCCAAGCGTCATCCGCTTAAGCCTCCTGCTAATGAAGTATGGTATATGTGGAGAATCAAAGTCCCTGGACCATTTGATAGACGAAGAATCTTCATTATGCCACTTGTACTACATATGATATTAATTTCTTTATCAAAACTAGGTCTACGAATCACTATTTTATGTTTAGGTGTGGTAGGAAGTCCCAAGTATTTTGTGTTAAGTACACCCAAATTTAACCGGAACAAAGGACAAATCATTCTTTTTAGGTGATAATTGTCTACTATACATTATGAGATGCTTTTATGTGTTAGTCGAGTACTGATATGATGTATAGAACATTAGGGTAAAAGATATAAATCTAGTTTTGCCAAGATTCTATTGGGGAATGTGAGTATGCATCAAACGTAGAGTATCGACGACACACAGAACTGTGATTAGGATAAAAATAACGCATAATAGACTCTACACCAAACTTTTCTTGTCCTCACAACCCTAGTTCTTCTCAATGGTGAAAACACAACTTTGTTTTTTATATTGAATTAAGAGTATGTGCTCATGTATGTAGTAAATAAATAGTTATGACTTTCGAAAAATAATTCATAAATAAAGTAGCTTGAAATGGATATTTCTTGTCATTTTCTAGATATATGTAATTAAGAGATTTTTAGTAGTGTTCATAATATTTTAATTTTATTTTTTGTTGGCAAAGAAGCATGAGCTTAGTATTGAAAAACTCTACAACTTTTTGTAAAACCGTAGGTTTACAAGTGCTTCTATCTTCAAACATCCTTAATTCAAATAGTAGTAGTTGACATCTTGTATTGTAAGTAGGAAAGGTTGCAAGATCCAATGATTGTGTCATTAAGATCCAATCAACTTCCTTTATGGTGTTGATGTTTTCACATATTCATCCTAAATGTGTTCTTCTACCTCTAAGGAAAATAAAGTATTATTTGTCATTTTTTCTTCTATTTCTATTAAATCTCAAATGAATGATGATCCTAGGGCTAATCTCTCTTGCAACAAGGAAAGTAATAGTCTTATAGATTTGGAGTGACTCTTGCCCCTTGTGTCTTCTTCTTTATGCCTTGGTGGCATTAATAGCCTTAGATCTATGGATGCTCGAGGATAATAAGAGGTTGTGTCTAGTTGCAAATGACTTCAATATTTTGGGTGTACTTAAGGGTTACTTGGACCTTATATTAGCTATACTCAAACATCTATGCCAATTGATTGGCTATTATGAGGATCTTCCATTTGAAATATACATTGATAATTATTCTTTTATATATTCAAATTATCTTATATGTCCTATTACATGTTTTCCTCCTTTGAATCTACAAATTATCCTAGGATTTTGTCTCCTTCAATGAATATTTTTGCTTCTCACCTTGAAAATATGTAATGTTCTTACCTTTAGTGGCCTCAACTCATGAAATCACTCCTAAAAAATTCCAATAAGTGGGTATTTATAGAAAAAAATTAGTAGAAGGCATGTCGAGTTAAAAATGGAATTAATGAAAATAAGATGATCATGTGTTCTTATGTCAAAAAGTGATGGTAGGGCTTATAATATTGTATTAATAGGTTTAGAGGTCATAACTGAGATAAACCAACTCTTTTATATAGAAAGTTGGCAATGACATGATGGATAAGAAATTTTATTTTTGGATCTAGTGAACATTGAGTCAATAAAATACTATTAATTTTTTTGTCTTCTATAGCTCTTTGGTGCCTAACCTAGGTTACTTGGAAAAAATAAGACAATAGTAGGAATTTTAAAAAAATCTATCATTTTAATTTATTTTATTTCAAATTATGGTACCATCCATAGTTCCAACTTGTCAACAATATTTCACTATGCTTCAACATGCAAGTAAAAATTAAACATGGACGTAAAAAAAAAAAAGAATTTTTTTTCATACCATACCATCTTTTATTTATTAATATTAAATTCTATACTGTTGAATTTATTAGAAAGATTCCAAATGTTGTAATTTAATATCTAGGTGAAAATAAAATATGCATATGGAAATATGACTTCTTGCATAAAGTATAGTAAAAATTATATTAAATTAAGAGGTGAAATGAGTGTGTCACTAAGGAGATCTAAAAATATTTTGATTGAAAATAACTTCTATCTCAAGGTTTTCAACACTAAATTGGTTATATTGATAAAAAAGATATAGTGCAAAAAAATTTATTGAGTGGGATTTTAAGTTTTATTTTGCTAAGTGGATATTTAAAATGATGGTGAATTAAGCATTATGTGAAGTAATATAAAATTAGAGTGAAATGGAGGCAATGTAGAGAGTGGTGATGAGTACATTAGAATGTTGAATTTTATTTCAACACGTGATGGTTCTAGGATTACTAGATTTGAGTGTGAAAATATACACTTAAGAAAACTATTGATCAATAGAAGCAAAGATAGCAATATAAATATCATGATTAGCTATGCACCCATCAACTCTTTATAACAATATTTAAACACACACAAAACATCAAGTTAAGCCATCAAATATTATTGCTAGATACAATCAAAAGTAATCTCAAACCACAAACTATCATTTTTAGTCCCATATGTTCTTCTATCTTTATTAAGAATAAGATAAGTTGAATCATTTATTTTTACATAAATATTCAACTCTTTCTAATGTAAGCTATTTTAGAACATCAATGTGATAAATGAAATAGAATCAACTAGTCCTCTATTTTTTTTTGGTAAGAATCCATGAGGTTCAACAAAGAAAGAAAATAATAAAAATAAAATGTGGAGCTCACTAAAATGTCATGGACCGTTGAATAGAACAACATGCCATGAAATTAAAAATGGGAATGGAAAAACTTGTCTTGTAGATGAGCTCTACTAGGGTTTCTTGTTTTTGTGATCACTCTTGGCCTCTCTTGTGTCATATCACACCTTAGGCACATGATTTTCATTTACTTTGTGTTGTATGATTTCATTTACTATGGTTTTTTTGTTTTTATATTATGCCTACAGCTAACTCCATTCCAATAGTTCTTGTTGGTGTTGGTGGTTCATTCCAATAGTTCTTGCTGGTGTTGGTGGTTCAACGGTTCTACACAATGACTCCTCCTCCGAACAAGCAACCTTAGAATTTTTTTCTAAAAATGTTCCATGAGGTAAGTCTTTTGATTCTCTGGTGGATGTGGTTCTTCCCATCCTTGATTTTGATTATACATGTCAATGGTTAGAACAACATACTCTTGTTGGTTATTTTGTTGGGAGAATTTTGCCTAAAAGTGTGCTTAAAGAATGGTTTCAAAAGGCTCGGGTTCCTCATGGGGTCTGCCTTGATATGGTCTAGAATTTGACTAAAGGATTTTTTCTTTTTTCATTTTTCGAAGGTTAGTCATATTAGGGCAATCCTAAACCATGGTCCTTGGTATGTTTGGTCCTCTTTGTTGGTTTTCCAATGGGCTGGACCCCAAACTTTTTTATTTCTAAAGAAAAAAAGTTGCAGTTTCCAGTTTGGATTGAATTTCTTGGTATCCCCTTGCCATGCTTGCATTTTGTGCACCATATAGCCTCCTCCTTGGGGAAATTCATTTGTGTCGAACCCAATAGGTTTTTTCAAGCTTTCCCTCAAAAGAAAGTCTGTGTCAAAGTGGACCTTTCATAAGATCTAAAAGAGTCCATTGATATTCAAATTGGTAATTTTTAGTATACCTAGAAGTCCATGCATTTCAATCTATCCTAAACAATAGGAAAATAGAGGATGCTTTATGGCCTAGGTCATAGAATACCACTCATCTCCAATTTTCATTCAATAATGTCCTAGGAGCCCTAATTGGATTGGCTATCAACCTCACAAGGTGAGTCAATTCTCAACAAGGAAGACCTAGGAAGGGGGTTCTTTAAGCTTTTAGGGGTTCACCACCAAGAAAATGCTTAGAAAAGACAAATAAGCATTCAAACTACAAAACCTAGTAATGCAAGCTAAATGAAGGATGCAAATGATGAAATAATGTAATAGCAAGTTAGGATATGTGTACCTGGGAAGTCTAGAAATGTGACAATGATTCCAGAAATGAAAAGAAGTTGTCAAAATGTGCTATGGAGGACTAAGATGTCCTTACTCTTAGTCTCACTATTATTTTTTGACGCAGATTCAGAATCTTTGGATGCAAGAACTAGATCTGAAAGAATTTATGAAAAATAATTTGGGGAGGACTAAGACGTCCTAGGTGGTGACTTAGTCCCATCTATAATTTCTAGAATCTTCGAATGTGGTCCTGAGTCTTGATGTATGCACTTTGTTCTTCTCTGATCTTAGGTTTTGAAACTTTTGGATTTGGCTTATAGGTGAGTTTCCATGAAGATGTCAACTTTGCAATGCAACTTTTGCAACTTTGCAACTTTTCACTTCAAATGATTTCAAGTCTCCAACCTAAATCTGCAATCATAAACATGGAAGAGGGTAAAAATTTGTTGATTGTTAGTGAATAGGGGTTTTCGTTAGTCAAACCCCTTATTGGTAATTAAACCTTGAAATGAAATGGAATAAAGGAGGGAAATGATGAATGAACAACATGCAATGTTAAAACTCACCAAACCCTTGTTGTAAAGTCTGCAAACTTGTGTGAGGTGGCTAGGTTAGATATAGATTTTGAATCAATATAGTACTTGATAAATATGAAGTTGAATTGCTTGCTTGAATAGAAACCCTACATCACTAATGTTAGCACAAAAACACACATGATTCAAGAATATCCTTGATATGATGCTTGAATCTTGATGATGGATCCAAATGCTTGATGAATTTCTCTTGAATGTTGGAATGCTTGAATTCTTAGAGTGCTTGTAATCTTGCTATATTGTTATGTGAAAATGACAGGATGGAACCTTGTATTTATACTTATTCATGCTTAATATCCTGAAACTACACCACACCAAGCCGACATATGAATTCATTAATTAAAGGAAGAAAAATAATGCCAGAATTTAAAATTAAATCCTGAAAATACCTCAAGGTGGACTAAGGTGCCCTAGGTGGCGTCTTAGTCTTGAGGCATGAAACTCGGGGCACAGACTCCAAAAAGGAACCTATTTAGGTGCTTTCAAAATAAGGGTCCCAAGACCTTTGCAGGACAAAGATGCCCTAGGCGGCATCTTAGTCCCAACCCAAAAATTAGGGACACTCAAACAAAATCATTAAATTAAAATTTACCCTTTGATGTTTGTCAGGATTAGCTAGAAAAATATGTAGTCCATTGGGCTTGTGGATGCAAAATAGGACCAATTAAGACATAAATAAGGATAAACAAAGCAAGGTGGCCCCAAACAAGTGTGAAAGTGCAAGGGTATGAATTTTACTACATGACATCTAGCCCCCACTTTAGTGAGAGGATGAACTTGCTTCAAACTCACACTAAAGTATCCAACCATTCAATCAAGAGGGTGTACCGTAAAAAAGAAACTTGGTTGATTTGGGGAACAATTGATGATAAATTGGACTTAAGGAGGCCTTGATTTGGTGTTGTGAGGTGTTTTACACGTCCACACTAATTCTTGGACCCTTTCAAATGCATTTAACAATGTCTTGTAAAGGTGTTGTAGAGTGTTGTAAAAGACTTTCACGCTTTTCTACACTTAATAAACCCATTCTCCCTTAATTCAAAATTATAAAATGTATTTAATTGCATCATCACATCAATCTAGATGGATTGTAAATTAAAATTAACTTTAATCTAGTGTTGTAATGGGGTGATCCCACAATAGTGATTTACAATTTTTGGCCAAACTGGACACTGAAATAATTTATTTTAACTAAATCTTCACTTTGGGGCACCTATAGCGGCTAAACCGTGAGGAATTTGAAGATGATGCAAACTAGAGTTTCATCACATTTTGTCTGTAGATTCTAAAAATATCTTTTTCAAAAATTTTGGAATCCGATTGCACTTTTTTTCCATATCCCTCGAAAACTAGTTTTTTTTCAAAAAACAACATTTTTAAAAAATGACACCGTATAATGCATAACTTTTTTTCCATGAAGGATAAAATTCTAATTGTTTTGAATTTAGATTTTTAACTCCGATATCTAGTGCTTCCACTTGGTTAGATAGTTTTTCATTGAATATTTTTTCTTTAATCAAGTTTCAAAGTCAAACTAATTACAATTTAGGCATAGCGTGACTGTATAACGCATAACTTTTTTTGTATATATCAAAATTCAATTTATTTTTTGTTGGATCAAGGACTTCAATATCTAGTGCACTCATATTTTTCAAATTTCTTTTGATAATCTATTATTTTTCCACAAGTCCAGAACATAGACCTTCATTTTTGGTGAAAAACCTATGTTTAATAAAACTAAAAAGCCAAATACATAATAAAGCCAAAACATATTAAAATTATATTTTTTGGATAGCTCATTCTGAGGACTACCTAATTCCAGCTGGGTTTGTGAATTCTCTACCATTTTCATGTTCAAACTGAGCTCCGAAGTGAAAAAAATTAGGTTTTTCTGTGTTTTAGGGGGAGAATAGGGATAAGGGGGGTTCGAGCGAACCACCCTTCCTAATGCATTTTTTTTTAGTTTTTTTGGCGGGAAAGATTCAAATGTCTTCACTTGAACCCTGGTTCGAGTGAACCCCTTACAGGTTCGTGCAAACTAGTAGGTTCGTGCGAACCAGTAGGTTTGTACGAACCCCCAAAATCACATTTTTTGCCTTGGGGTCATTTTTTGTGAGTTCTTCTTCCTCACTGGAATTGTAAACCACTTTTGTGGATTTACCTAATGTGATTTACACATTCACATTAGATGTTGTGCTTTTCTATTCTAAGTGGACCTCATTTTAGTGTTGTAAAGTGTATTTAATCACACTTTCACATTGAATTTTGTGTCCCAAGCCCTGATTGACCTATAAATCATCATTAATAGGCCCCTATGACCCCATATTATGCATCTCGAGGCTTAATTTGATGAAATACCTGACAAAGTCACCATATAAACTTGATTTTCTTATCTCCCAACAACACAGTTGGCAAATGGGCCCCTTTGGAACTAATTCACCATCTATGGAAAATGATTCCTTGCCAAGTGGGACTGATTTTCCCAAGGTGGAAATGAGTTCCATTTGGGCCATTTTTGACTTTTGAGTGGGAAATTTTGGAATTTAAGTTTTATTTTTCTTCATGTCAACCTTGGGGATCCAATTTACGAGTAAATTGGGAGAATTTCCTACAAAACCAAGTCTTTAAACCCTAATTTACATCTCTTAACTCATTCTCAGCTGATTCATCACTTGTCTTCCACTTCAAGTCAAGTAAGTTAGAATTTTATCACTCTAAGACATCAATAAAGCTTCCAAAGACATTCAAGGGAAGAATCTTCCTTCGTTGCAGAAATTCAAGATCAAACATCATGGAAAGGTACTAACTTCATTGTTTCATGTTTCATTACATTCTTTCATCATTTTGGTTTAATTACCTACAAAGGGGTTTGACCAAGGAAAACCCCCATGCCCTAACATCCAAGATTTCTCTTTCTCTTCTTGTTTGTTTGTAGATTTAGGCATCTTGGAAGTTTGGAAATAATTGAAGATCAAGTTGCAATTTTTTTCAATTCATCTCTTCATTGGATAAGGAAAAATATCAACAACAGTCACTTTTAGACCTGAATTTGACAGTTTCATAGCCGAACACCTGAAGAAGTAGAAAGTACAGACTGAAGGCTCCTGTTTCCACATTTGAATCTTCAAAAATTCAAAAGTGGACTCATTCGCCATGGGTGGAGAATGAGTCCCACTGCCAGGCCTAATTTTGGTTTTCTACATTTTTGTATACCCTTTTGTTTGAAATAGGCCCTCTGGAACAATTTCCAAGATCTGGGACTAATTAGCCCATAATGGTGAATGAGTCCCACTAGGCCTAAAAATTAGTATCAACAACATTCCAGATGCCATTTTCAGTCTCCAACAAGTTCTCAGGTGCACACTTTCAATTTCATAAAATTCTATTATAGTTTACCTTCATTTATAGGTGTTTTCACATATCACAATGTGTTTTCCAACAAATTGCATTTCAATAGTTTTCACTTAATTATTAATAGATTTTATCAATTATTCACATTTATTTTATCTCATCTAGGCACATTTCATTCATATTTCTATTATACTTGCATTAGTTTCAGTGAACCACCTAGGTTTTTGGCCTATCTCTCTCCTTTTAGGTGAAAAACCCTAAGAGTGCAAGAGAAGTACATAGACCTAAAAATATATGGTTCATTTTGGTGAACCTGCTTTTTGAATATTTTTTTGATTTCGAGTCCTTCATCACTGATCTAGCCTCACATTGATCTTGCATTAGGGTTTGCATGGATTCATTTGCATGCTAGGTTTCAAATTTTGCATTCATGAAAACTGCATTTAGGTTACATTTTTGGCATCTAAATTCATTTAAATTTTCTGAAATTCTACATTCTTTAGCTTAGGACTGCATCATAGAACTCAGAAAACATAAATATCACGCAAGATTTTTTGAAAATTTTGAAAAAAGTCCATACTGGGACTCATTTGCCACCTTGGGCGAATCAATCCCTTTTCACCCCTGAAACTGCCCTTTACAGAACTGAAAACCCTATTTTTAAGCTTCTATTTGGTGCCATTACCTACATGTATCAGTTAGCTAAGTTTCTATAACATGCCTTTCATTAGATCTAGCTTAAATTAGCTCATTTCATGCATTGTTTAATTTCACATTTACATCTCCAACAATTCATTTTTTAGATTATTGCATACTGTAATCAACAACTTACTTTGTTTTACATCTAAAAATTTCATATAAATAATTGCATTGCACTTTATTTACTTTTGCATAACATGTTCTTTTTCAAATAATGTGTCTTTGATTTGGTTAAACATGGATTTCATAAGCGCAATATTCCCTCTTATGAGTTCAATTTTGATTACACAAATGAGGAACATGTTAGTCATAGATTTGACCAAACCATTACATTACCCATTGGTGCAAATGGAGGTGTCGACAATCATAACTAGCATACTTTTTCTTCTCCCGATACCTTTCCTATTAGTGACGAAGGTATCTTGGTGAAGGAAGTTACGAGCATTGAGGGTCTTGATTTTCCATTTCTTCATTGCCCTTTGGAAGATGTTAGAGAGAAAGAACATGAGATCATAGAAACATTTCTAAACATCACCTTACCTAGTCTCCATAACCATGACAATCGAACTTGTCCATCTCCTAATATCCCTCCTCGACATAAAGAGGATAGGTTGGTGTTAAGCGATATTCCTATTAAGAATCATGAAACCCTTGATCCTCCCTTCCCTAATGTTCCTCCCATTTGGGAAAATCTATTTGAAAAAATTAGTGGTCCTTCTCTTGATTCCTCCCCCACTTGTGATGAAGCTACTTTACAAACTTTCACCTTGAATGAACATATTACAAGCTCTCCTAGTAGGGTAGATAATATGGAGCATGAGAATGAGACCTTAGGGAAATATGGAAATCAAATAGAGTCTTCCCCTCATTTCCCCACTATTGATAAACATGTGAATTCAACCATTGATCATTCCCCTACTTGCGATCAGTCATTTTAGAAGAACAAATCTATGAATGTCACAAACATTTGATTTGTAGTTCTTCTAAAAACTCTCCTTCTAGGGAGAAAATCACAGTGCTAGGAAAAGACAACAATAATAATGTGTCTTCCTTAGATTAAAAGGTGATTCTTGATTGCCCTTTATTATAAATACATCAAACCAAGACCGCTGAGGTTATGAATGTGCAAGTGTACATTAGATCCCCCTCAATCAATGGACCTCATACATACCCCATGGGACATCCTAACAACCCTCTAATTCTCTACCCGCCTTCACACAAACAAAAAACTCCAAATAAACTTGAACTTGTCCTTTACCCTCCTAAGAATAATGTTTCGCAGCTGCAACTAAGTCATAATACCATTGCTCATATGTATAACACTCAAAACAATCTACAACCACCACAACCAATCTTGACACCCTTACCATTTCTTAATCCTATCTAGCCTAACCCTTTCTTGGCAGGTCAAAAAGATTATGATCTTGTTGAGCAACTTAAGAATACTCCTACTAAAATATCATAGTGAGAGCTTATTCAAGTCTCCCCTCACTATCACAACATGATCCAAACAGCCTTACAATGAGTTCCTATCTCTTCTAATGCACAACCAAATGACGTAGCATCCATCATTCATAGAATAAACAATGACATTGTTTTCCACCAAAGTGAACTCCCCTCTTTGGACATGCAAAAACAAAATGAAGCTTTCATGATCATAGTGAAATACAAATGAAAAGGGATAAAGCTTGAGCTCTTGTAGATATTGGTTCTACCCTTAATTTGTGTAGTGTTAGCCTTCTAGAAAGGCTTGGCATTGATTAATCGACCATTCGACCTGATTCTTTATCTATTACGGGATTTGACAATGTTAAAAAGAAACCATTCGGGGTGATCATTATACCTCTTACCATTGGAGTGGCCACCTTGAATACACCAATCCATGTTATGCCTTATGAACTTTCATGTAATCTTATCTTAAGCAGATCGTGGATTCATGCAATGAAAGGTGTGCCTTACACTCTTCATCATAAAATGAAATACATTTACAGCAACACAGTCCACACACTTGGTGTTGATCTTAAGCCTTATAGTGTTTTACAACTTGAGAAAAACAAAGAAATTTCCTTAAACACATCAACATCAACTACACTAGTGGAACCCGTACAATAGAACAATGTATTGAAAAAGTCACACAACTATTAGAAGATTATTGTGGTTCCTTGGATTGCAAACATGAATTCATGGGTGAGTACAAGATCATACACAAAGATTAAAATAGGGGAAACAAAAAATAAAATGACCCTTCAAAAGCATGCACCTCAACCACTTTAGACAATGAAACACACTACACGGCTACCTTTGACAATGCTTATCACCAACCTCCAACTGATCAAAAAGCAATGAAAAAGCTTTATGGAAAATGGTATGAGCTTATGAAACAACTTGGCTATAGTGGAAACGGATGTGGTGCTAATGAACAAGGTATCTGCCACCCTATAGACCCTATCACACAACAAACCACTCATGTTCTTGGTTATTTCCCTTTGATAGAAATTTCCAAGCCTTCAATCAATGCCAACACTTTCACATCACATTCTTCTAATTCAACCTTAACTGTAAAACATCTTGAACTGATAGACACTAGTGGTCTTGGTTGTTCTCCTTTGCAAGCAATCAAGAAAACAACAAAATATTCGCTTAATGTCAATGTCATCTCACAAGACAGTAATCATTTGACTTCGTTAGATTTTACACCCTCCTATAAAGGAGAAAACAAAATCTCATAATCTAAATAGTCTTGTGAAGATATGACATTTCATACTAAGCAAGATGTTTCTTTCAAAGAAACCATATGGAAACCTTCTACCATTGATCAAGAACGCATCTTGTCAAGACTCCTCCAAGATCACTTGATAACCCTTCCTCCAAGAACTCGAAAGAAATTGTATTACAAGACTTCATTATGTGCATATCATGGAGTTCATGGTCATTTCACTAATGAATGTAAGGCTTTGAGTCATAAAATCCAATATTTTTCAGGAGTTTGGTATTCTTCCTTCTGTGGGGGCACCTAATTCCTCTTATTGACACTAATATTCACTCTTGCCTACATTTCATCAATCATTTTGGCTCATCCTTGTCTTGCACTAAGTGGGGGCAAGGGGTTTCATAGCCTTGTCCTCATATGAAATATGTTGTTTCCTCCTTGGGCTATTCGTTAAATTTTCATGAACATATAAGAGCAAGCTTGGGATGTGGATGATGTGCCTTAAGTTGGCTCGCATGTGACATAATCCCATTTTCATGACATCGCTTCTCAAAAACATATTACTTTGCATAGGGCTTCCCGAGTAAGCTCTTGTGTCTCCTTCTACTTTAAAGCAATTGCTCACAGTTATGGTGTTTGCAACCACTTTAAAGTGGGGGCATACATCACCACTCATATTTCATTGTGTGATTTCTTTCTTCTTGTGATGCATCCTTTTCTTGGTTGAGTCATTGGGCTTGATTCCCTCCAAGAGCATGATACTTCTTTTGACACATCCTCTATTGGAAACATTAAGCACGGTGTTCCATAAGATGAGAGCTTGCACGAACTAAGAAAAATATCTTTGAACATTCCTTGCACTATCTTGCATTAACGATGTCTATGAGTGTCAAGCATATGAAGTTTTTCCTACCTCATAGAGCTTGAAAATCATTTTTCATTGTGACACCTTATTAAAGTTATCAGGAGGTATAACTTTGGTATGGTTGAGTGGGAAATTCCATTCTGAGGCATGACTTTTCCCCATAGCCACCTTGTGGATTCCTCACCCTGTGGACAACCAGATGTTTTGTGGCCCCAGAGTGAGTATACTTAGGACTTCTCACCTGGAAGATAGACAAGAGTTTCGTCGCCTTAGAGTGAGTATGCATTTTTGGACAAACAACCTAGATCTAATCCACAATGTGTTGGACAAATGGTAAAAGCTTTATCCACCTTTTTACTTTCACTTTTCTCTTTCTTCTAGTTCTTTCCATTGCATGATTGTGTATCTTTTCTTGCTGCAAAATCACTCACCCTTGTGCATGTCCTCTTGCACTCATGTTGGTTTGACCTAGGATCTTAGATCCTAGGGGCTAGACTTCCTTCTCGATCTTTGTTATCCTAAACCATCTGCATTGGTACAATTGGACCTCTCTTGAACGTCTACTTTTGTGTGAGTTTGAAGCAAGTTCATACTTTCACTAAAGTGGGGGCTAAATGTACCATAGAAAAAAAGGAAACTTGCTTGATTTGGGGAACAATTCATGATAAATTGGACTTAATGAGGACTTGATTTAGTGTTGTGAGGTGTTTTACACGTCCACACTAGGTCTTGGACCCTTGCAAATGCATTTAACGATGTCTTGTAAAGGTGTTGTAAAAGAATTTCATGGTTTTCTATACTTAATAAACCCATTATCCCTTAATTCAACATTATAAAATGTATTTAATTACATCATCAAATCAATCTAGAAGGCTTGTGAATGAAAACTTAACTTTAGTCTAGTGTTGTAATGTGATTTACACATTCACATTGGATATTGTGCTTTACTAGGCTAAGTGGACCTCATTTTAGTGTTGTAAAGTGCATCTAATCACACTTTCATATTGAATTTTGTGTCCCAAGCCCTAATTGACCTATACATCATCATTAATAGGCCCCTATGACCCCATATTATGCATCCCGAGACTTAATTTGATGAAATACCTGACAAAGTCACCATATAAACTTGATTTTCTTATCTCCCAACAACCCAGCTAGAAAATGGGCCCCTTTGGGACTAATTCTCCATCTGTGGTGAATGAGTCCCTGCTAGGTGGGACTGATTCACCCAAGGTGGCGAATGAGTCCCATTTGGGCCTTTTTTGACTTTTGAGCAGAAAATATTGAAATTTAAGTTTTATTTTTCTTCATGTTGGCCTTGGGGATCCAATTTACGGGTAAATTAGGATAATTTCCTATAAAAAATATTCTCTAAACCCTAACTTACATCTCTTAACTCATTCTCAACTCATTCATCACTTGTCTTCCACTTCAAGTCAAGCAAGTTAGGGTTTTATCACTCTATGTCATCAAGAAAGCTTCCAAAGACATTCAAGGGAAAAATATTCCTCCATTGCTGAAAAAATTCAAGATCAAGCATCATGGCAAGGTACTAACTTCATTGTTTCATGTTTCATTACATTCTTTCATCATTTTGGTTTAATTACCTACAAAGGGGTTTGACCAAGGCAAACCCCCATGCCCTAACATCCAACATTTCTCTTTCTCTTCTTGTGTGTTTGCAGATTAAGGCATCTTGGAAGCTTGGAAATCATTAAATATCAAGTGGAAAAAAATTTCAAGTCATCTCTTCATTGGATAAGGCAAAATATCAACAAAAAGTCACTTTTATACCCAAATTTGACAGTTTTAGAGCCAGACACTTGAAGAAGTAGAAAGTGTAGACCGAAGGCTCCTATTTCCACCTTTGAATCTTCAAAAATTCAGGAGTGGACTCATTCTCCAAGGGTGGCGAATGTGTCCCACTAATAGGCATAATTTTGGTTTTCTGCATTTTTGGATACTCTTCTGTTTGAAATAGGCTCTGGAACTGTTTCGAAGATCTGGGACTAATTCGTCCAGAATGGTGAATGAATCCCACCAGGCCTAAAAATCAGTATCAACAACATTATAGATGTCATTTCTAGTCTCCAACAAGTTCTCAAGTGCACACTTTCAATTTCATCAAATTCTGTTATAGTTTGCCTTCATTTCTAGTTGTTTTTGCATATTACAAAGTGTTTTCCAACAATTTGCATTTCAATAGTTTTCACTTAATGATCAATAGATTTTATCAGTTATTTGCATTTATTTTATCTCATCTAGGCACATTTCATTCATATTTCCATTATACTTCCTTTAGTTTGAGTGAACCACCTAGGTTTTTGGCCTATCTCTCTCCTTTTAGGTAAAAAACCCTAAGAGTGCAAGAGAAGTACATAGACTCGAAAATATATGGTTTAGAGGGGTTCAAATGTACCAATGCTAGTAAGATAGGTTGACAATAATCAAGAGTGTGGCCAAGCCTCTAGGATCAAAATCCTATGGCAAACTAACATAGACACAAAGGAACACACACATGCGGATGATATATGAAGCCATAACCAGATCGCAAACATACACCATCAAATATAGAAAAAGGAAAATGAAAATAAAAATGCAACAGTTCAAGCTTCAACTAGTCATCCAATGCATTATGGACCGGTTCTACGTTGTTTTTCCAAGAAGGTTTACAAGTGGAACTCACTGTCCACTATGCAAACAAAATGCGTGATCACAAGGGTTATTGAAGCTAGGTGTACACTAGGTGAGCCCCAAGAGTTCCATATCAAAGTCATACCCCCATGACTATGTTAAGGACAAAAGAAATAAAATGCACACTCACAAGGGCTAGTGAAGCTAGGTGTTCACTAGGTGAGCCACAAGAGGTCCATATCAAATTCATACCCCCATGACTATGATAAGGACAAAAGAAAGAAAATGCACACTCACAAGGGCTAGTGAAGTTAGGTGTTTACTAGGTGAGCCCTAGAGGACCATATCAAAGCCATACCTCCATGACTTTAATAAGGAACAAAAGGAAAAATGCAACAAGAGAGGGATGTTCAAAGGGATTTTACTTCGTTCATGCAAGTTCTCTTCTTAGGGAACATCATGCTTAATGTCTCCAAGAGAGGATAAATACAAGGTCTCATCTTGGGGTAACATTGTACCTAATGTTTCCAAGAGAGAACAAGTGCAATGTTGCATCCTGGGGAACATTGTACCCAATGTTTCCAAGAGAGGACAAGGAAATATCATCCTCTCGGAGGAAATCAAACCCAATGACACCACCAAGAAAGGACACATTGAAAGGAGGAGGAAAATCACACAAGGAACATGAAAACAAATACAAGTGAAATAATGCCAATGTATGCCACCAATTTAAATAAATTGCTAACACCATGTTGTGAATAGTTACTTTAAAGTAGCCAAAACATAAAAAAAGGAAAAAGGAAAAGAGGGTTGCCCCCTAGAAACACATAAGGGATCTATGGATTTGGGGTCAGTATTTGTCTTTGTTGCAATGATATTAGAGAGCTCAGAATTGTCATCATTCCCCAAATACACATAGAATTGGAAGAATGACACAAAGAAAATCCTTTTGGGTCAACATGGAAGAGACATAGGGTGTCTCGACACCTTGTGTCATCCCTAAAAGGAAAACACAAGACAAAAATGAAAAGAAAAGGTAAAGAAAAGACAAAAAGCTTACGACATATAGAAGAATGAAGGTACAAATAGAGAAATGCACATAGAGAGGAAACATCAAATAATACATCATGGGGGATAAAATCACAAACATACAATCAAAAACAAAAAAGAAAGGAAAGAGGAACTTAGAAAAAGAAAAATAAAAGATAAAAGACTAGTAAAGCACATGCGATTCAACCATATAGCAGGTCATTTGCATCCCAGTCTTGTTTAGTATATGTGGAATGCAGATCACTAGCGAGAGGGACAACATCAAGTTTTGTACTAGGAGAATCACTAGGTTCAACACATGGTGCATCACTCGGTTAAGGAGGATCATCACGGTTGTTTTATCATTGAAGCTCATAGAAGAGGAAAATAACAAATTCAGCTCATTATGCACTTGCTGATCAATTTTAGCGATTTCTTCATCATCATCATCCAAGTTAACCACAATAGGAGGATGAATGATAATATCCATAGAAGGTGTTGGTCCTTGTTGTGTTGGATACATAGGATCTATTTTTTTTTGGTAATGGAGGAGGATCATCGTTTATTGCTTCTGTCAAGTTTGGATTTTTATTTTCAAAGTTGGTCTCTTCGTTCAACTTTTGAGCAATAGCACGATGTCTATGCCTATGCTCTCTAGCATTTCTATTTATTTTATTACAATTTTCAAGTTGTGTTTGTGTAGGAGAATTTTTTTCAACCATAGGTTTCTTTTCTTCTTGTGAGGGAAGAACGAAAGAAACCATGGAAGGTTGTTCAACCACTTTCTCTTTGGATTTATAATTTTTCTTAGGAGGCAGACTAGGAATTGTTTGTTTT